>JAQGDQ010000092.1:430000-659729 GCA_030141605.1 Tubiluchus corallicola | reverse complement strand
ATCACGCTGTGGCATGACAGCTAAAAATTTGTTCAATAATTAATTACTATCGTTTTATTACTATTACCACTAACCACAACATTTGCTGTAATAACTCTTATTATCTTTGCAGAGAAAGTGGCATACTGGAAAGAATAGTTTACAGTTCAATATTGTTGACAAGGCAGCAGACTTAGATCATGTACCATCGATAGATCTAGCACAACAAACAATAGAATATGCTCGCCAGCTAGAGATGATAGTGTAACACTGGACAATTTTTATAGCAAACTTTCGATACTGTGTTATGAAGTACACTGTACTTATTTTAGTTGTCAAGTACAAGTATTTTTTCTTCGTGTATATTATTTGTGGTGCTTTCTGTCAAAATCTAGTGTTATTAAAACAAAACCAGACCCGATCTTAAATAATAGCTCAAAACAATCAACCCTATAAAATATTAAAAAGGAACATGCTAACTTTTAAAGAATGACTTGCCAGAATTATTACCTCAGAGACCTAATTTTCGGGTTCGCATGGCTAATTCTTTGCCATTTGCTAGTTAGATGTTTTCAACACATTAAAATATATTTTCACTCGGAAATGTGTTGCATCAAAATTGGCACTGTACAACTCAATTCAGTTGTGATGTGACGCATACGTTTGAGAGCTTGTGTGAGCATGAATATAAACTTGAAATTTAAGCTTGTAATTGAATTTTTAAGCTTAAAATTCACAGAGATTTGTGTATCACACTAAATATTGTACAGTAGCATGCTACTTCGATTTTCGCTTTCGCATGCACGAACAACATGCTCATGGAATGCTTGTGCTGTTGAAAGTTAAGTTCAGTTATGACGTCATCACTAGCTGGGCTCGCCTACCCTTAATAAAGGTTTTAACTTATTACTTAAATATAGGCGTTATTATAAGTGTTAAAATGTATACAGTCAAACCCCTTTATACTGCCTAATTTTTGACGAGAAAAAAGTTGTCATTACAACGAAGTATATTAAATTTTTGTGCAAACAAGTGTACTCTGGTTAGAGTCAATTTTTACTCCAAACGTTAATGAATTGAAAGAAAATTAATAAATTAATCATTTGTGAATTACACTCAAAATCAGTCAACTTTATTAAGAACTTGTAAATAAATGTGTCTCGTCTAAAAATTATTACTGCAAATTTAGAATTGAAACTGAAAATATAATGTTTAAAGCAAACAATGCCACAAAAACCTTAAATTATTTTGCATTTCTTGTCAATGTCAATAAATTCTTAGTCATGAACTTCGACAGCCAGTCTTTCAAACTAATTCATGCTTTTAGCACAAATGCTGGCTTTCATGCTACCACGAGCTTAATCACTATTATCTTGCTCTCTGCTATCTCCACTCAAGTGATAAAATATTCGTGTGCCTGAAACAATTTCTGATCATAGCAGGTGTAACTGCGCTCCAAGCACATTTGGCAAAGCGAATTGCGTCGCTTAGTAGTAAACTGCGGGGTAGTTGTCATCGAATACACCCATAAGGTGCTGTACCTGTAATTGTCAGTATTTGCTGTGTGACCCCCTATGCATCGGCTGTATAAAAAACATAGTTTGACAGCAAGAAATGTTTTTGCTCAAACAGTTTCCCCCTTCAAGCACAATAATCACAAAACAAGCTCAGTCTGATGTGTTTGAAACATCTTGGTTGTTTGCTTTTGCATATGACCAAAAGGCTCAGTTATATTTACTATAGTATATGTCTATTACTATATTTACACCAGCACTATCTGCACAGTTTGCAGCTAGAAATACCGTAACACACATTAAAACAAGAAATCCAGCCATTTGAGTAGTGAAAGTTCGGATCAACACCTAGTTCTTTACCAAAAAACATTGCTTTGTTGCTCAGCATTTCTTGGGTAACTGGAATATGTCTCACACTATTTGAAACTGCTGGTGGCATTTCCCCATTAAACATATACTGTATGTTAACTTACTTGGCAGATGGCGGGTAATGGGGGTCGGTATATTGGGTTACTTTTAAATACATCTGAATACAGCAGTCTCGTTCCTAGCCATTTTGGAGGCAGTAAATGAGCTTGGCGGTTTAACGAGGTATGACTGTAATTTTTACTGGTGATGGGATAAGCTGATCAGTGATTGGTGAATAAACAGTGGTGATCGGTGAACAAGTTCTGAATGGCTCATTATTAGATTATCGATCAGTTTGAAAAACTGTTGAACCGATCACACCATAAAGATTGCCGAATTTATAAAAAATTGTAAAACTAAGGTATTTAAAATTTATACAAACGTCTCGAAATGTTTAGCATAATTATTGTTATTCAGATGAGGCAACAATATTTTGTTCACTTGCCTTCCCGATGAAATACACTGCTCAAAGGGCACTCTTTTAAGACATTCTTACTAGGTGTTCATTCATTTAATGCAGTTCTGTCAGGATATATCAAAGGCCCAATAGTGGTACTTGACATTTTGTTGCCGCCTAGTTCATTTACAAGAGCTGGAGTTTCTTTAGTTGTCTTTCTCAAAGGATCATGGGGTACCCAACATGTTGTACATGTATTATGGTTTAAAAACTATAATTATGCAATATGCAGAAGTCCGTGGCTAATTACACTGAACATAGCAATTGTTGCAAGCCTAGAAATACATGACCAGACAAAGAGTAAAATAATCAATGGATTTCTCCCATTACCATTACATGCGTAAAACTAATCATCAACACAACCTTTGGAATGTTTCAAGTGTTCCAAGATCTGCATAATTAATTCTGTAGTAATATGTACTGCAAATGCCAAGCTGTGCTTGCAAAACTGAGCAAATTTTTCTAGACCCAAAAAATTGTGGTATCTAAAAATGTTTTGCTTTATTTGTCAGTGTAAGTATTTTTAATAAAAAAACTATAGTGCATAACTGAAAATTTTAAAACTGCATCTCAGGACTTATCATTGTCATATAATGCCAATTTCTAGTTTCAGTTATACAGTGATATGATAGACTATCCCGGTAACTTTCTTATTCCTCTGCGCTTTTTCAAGAAAAATATTAATCCAGGTTTTATTTGGCCATTCAAATTCAACATTTGAAAAAATTTATTACAGTCTACATGAAAATTTTATGGTAATGCAGGGCGTCAAACAAAAATTTTATGTTTTTTTTCAGCATCACATTTCACTTATAATTGTGCAAGATTAAATACAATACAAATTACATTCCATTACACTGGTTTGTAATCGAGCTTTGTTTCCAGTTTTTTATTTTCGCTGACTTTCCTAGCTGCTTTCATGAAGTCTTCCTCAATGACGTAATCGCGTTCACCTCTAATGGCAAACATACCTGTTAACAACAGTAATAGTTAGACATTTATCGTGCGTCCTCTCGAAATACACCTCCTGCTTTTGCATTCAATTTATTAATCAGTCGAGAAGACCTTTAGTGATTTTGTTTTCATGCTAACTGTTATGACAGACAGAGTGACTTAAAATATAGTTTGTATAATGAGATATAATAGATCATCAATTTATACTACCATCACGTGCCATTATTTTCGTGACCAGCTGCAAAGCTTGTTTATATGAACTACTGCTAGACATTCTGCTGAAATATTAGTGGTTTTAATCACTCACCTGCTTCTGTGCAGACATTTCTGAGATCAGCACCATTGAAACCATCTGTGAGTTTCACTACTGCTTCATAATCTACATAAATGTAAAACGCATGAAATGCTGGAGAGGTGGATTAACAAATTTCATAATAAAAAATCATCACAAATTAAAATTATATTAGCCAGCCCCACTTTTACCCATTTGAAATGTTAGAATTCAGAAAAAAGAAAATTTTAGGTAATTTAAATACTTTGCACCACCGAATCTATCATGGCATTATTGTTTCCATCATCCTACCATGCACCAGTAACTCACAAAAAATAATTATTATGTTTAGTCAAGAAATACTATCATTTATTTGTTCAAAAGCCAATACTCATTTGGGCTCACTTTAATTCTCAACGGACATCCTATAAGTGCAGGAGTTTAAATTTTAAACTTTTATAGGTAGTCACAACACGAACATGGCAATTTGTAAGCTTACCTGTATACAACGTACGAGGGAATTCTTTTTGAGCTGCACATGAATATTTGCTGATCTCTTCTAATCATTAATATTGTTTGAATGGCTTAGGTTTTGAAAAGCTTAAAGATATTTGGCAGTTACAGCAATCAAGTAAAAGGAAAGCTAATAAGTTGTCAACAACGGTCCACTTGCATTTGAGTTTTTCATGTAATAACTACTTAATGCCAGTAAAGGTGCATTTTATCATTTTATGATGGTATAGTCATGGTACAAAAAAAATCAAAATTCCATGAAGTAAACCCAACAAATTAGCCTAGTAAAGTAAGTAAGAATATCTAACAGTGCAGTAAGATAAATTATATTGTACATTCTATTTAAATTCACCAATTGACTAAACTGCTACTCCAATAATATATAAAACCTGAAATGTGTAAATTAATTACCAATATCTCCATGCTTCGTGATAGGATTTGCATGAATCTTCAAAATTTCTAATCGAGCTTGTTCATTGGGCAAAGGAATTTCTGCAAAAAATAAGTTAAACAATGGATTAGTAACTAACTGCTGATGCAAAGAAAGCCAGTAAGATGTGCTGACCAAACTATGTATGTACATGCATGCGCGCACACCTAAATTCAGACATGCATATGCACACACCAAATTGTATTCTAGTGAGCAAAATTTTGTAATGAATGTCTTCCGTGACTAGCAAAAGGTGATTGTAGTTTGTTTATAGATCTAATAAAACTCTGGAATCGAAAAATATTGATGTTCAGGAACGAGACCTACTACATCTAGACCAAATCTGTAGCACTGATGCTACAGGACAATATGCATTATTTTGTCATAACCACTCCTTTTTTCCTGATAATATTCAAAGATGCCGTCATATCCTTACTGCTCAGGACTGTGGCCTAATCCAGACCCCGTTGTAATTAAAAAAAATAATAATTATGATTTCCTTTCACCATTAATAATAATTAAAATTATTATGCTCAACCAAATGCCTGTGGAATAATTACAAAAAATCTAATCAGCAATTATTCTAGCCTAAGTAGGCCTTGAATACATACCTATCTTTCTGTCAAGACGTCCAGGTCTTAGAAGAGCTGGATCAAGTGTGTCAGGTCGATTTGTGGCCATTATCATCTTAACTTGACCGAGCCTGTCAAAGCCATCCATTTGATTCAACAACTCCATAAGAGTTCGCTGAATCTCTCGATCTGCGGATGTTCCTTCGGAAAACCTTCTTCCTCCTGTAAACGTTAGTGCCATGAAACTAACTATGAGTTCAACTTTAACAACCACAAACTTCGTTCGTAAAATTAAAAGTTACCATCTCATATACCACAGTCGTGACTCGTGACTTTACAACTTATATCTAAACCAAGTGATGACCTAACCAGCTATTTAAACTATGAGTTGTGCTAGTATTCATTCTGTGATGTATTCTACCAGATGGAAGTTTTTGAAAAGAATTGGTGCAAAATGGTGCGAATTCTTTAAAATATTATTGATTTAAGAATTGATCCTTGCAGCATAGATTTCCTCCAAGGAGAAGCGACTATGTCCAGTAATTCTTTGATGAACACAAACAATTTTAGGCTACATGCTAACATCTTCAACAGTAGCATTATCAAACTACACTATTATCCAGTCAATATGTTTTCAATTATGCTGTGGTGGAAATTAACCGGTATACCAGAAGCAGAATGCATACCAAATGAGCTAAGTCATCTCAAAAGGTACAAACGTAGGTTACTTTGCTGAATTTTCATTGCAATTTTGCTATTACGTACAAATCATTTTAAACCTGACTATATTAAGTATTCCTAAGAATGTGAAAGAATTCACGTCCTCAGACCATGGTGTCATTAATAATGAAGGAAGCGTGAAAGCATGGAAATTTCCTGAAATCCACAATAATTTCTTTAATGTTGCTATCATTTAAATCCAAATTGTTTGATTTTCACCAGCTCAACATGTTTAATGCCTTGTCCCTGTAGAAATATTAACCATTGTTGCTTATTAAGCCTATTGCACAGGTATCATCAACAAATTTGATGGTTTTATTGCTATATGTACAGGAAACAGCCATGTGTGTAGAGAGAAAACAAAGCAGGATTTAATACATAACCCCGAGGAGCACCAGTACTTAGCATTAGTGAACAAGATACATTTTAACCTATTTTAACAACCTCTGATGTATCATACAAAAAGTCTAATATTGACGAGTAAAGAGAACCGTTAAAACCCTAAGCCTTGCAATTCCAAGTACAGTTAGCTAGGAATAATTGTATTAAATGCAGAACTGATAACTACAAATAGCAGCCTAGCATTCAGATGCACGTAATGTGAAATTCAATGCTAATGTAACAGGGTCTTCAATAGGGTGGTTTGTACAGTAAGCAAACTGAAATGGATCTAATGTTGTGAGAACAAGAGATTTAATGTATGACAAAATTAGTCTTTCAAAACATTTAATTTACAATCAGGTCACTTTTGGTAATGGCTTGATAATAGATTTTGGCTTGATAAGTATGTACTTGATTTGATTTCAATGACTCATTGAAAATGTTTGTAAAAATAGGCACTAGCTTGATCGGCACAGTCCTTGATAACCCTCGAAGGAATACCATCTAGTCTTGCAGACTTGCGAAGATGGGTGTGAGAAACTCCCTGGATTCATGGACCTCTCCAGATTGTCATGGTCAAATCTGGCACAAAAGTTCAACGGGAAAGTCTTTGTTCCTGGCATCAGTTGCCTTTAACCTACTTTTATAAGATGTTACAGCTTCTAGCCCCTGACAGAGCCTATACGAATCATTCTGCATAAATACATCATTCAATTTCAATCTGTAATTGCATTTAGCTAATTTAATAGCTTTAATGACATCGTATCTTGACTTCTTATACATTTCAAAATCTCATGATTTGACTGCTTCAGATCTAATTTTAAGTGTCTCATTCTACAACCCCAGGGTTTTTGTTTGGTATTCTAAAGACTGTGTAAGTTGGAAAGCAATTAATGATGCAGAACTTAACATATTGTGTGACAGCGTCATCATAGCCATTAAGAGTGTCGATATTACAAAATGCAGACATATCAGTTGCTCCAAAACACTCGCATAGATGGTCAGCAGATTCATTAAACCAACAAAGAACATCCTAATGTTCTGGTTTTGAACATTTCATTTTTGTCTTAAAGTTGGAATAAGAACACTGCAGCACGATCTGATTTACCACAACATGTGCAAGACACAGGGTGATAAGTATTTTTAATCGCAGTATAACAGTGATCTAACATTTTATCACCTCTTATTTACGCAAAGACGTCTAAAGAAAGCCAAATATATCTAAAAATGTCACCTACCTATAGCATCAATTTCATCCATAAATATGATACAAGGTTCGTGATCTTTAGCATAATGAAACATTTCGCGGATAAGCCGAGCACTTTCACCAATATATTTGTCGACAATAGCACTAGAGACCACCTGCAAAATAAACAGAGCGAACTGTTTGCACTGTTTTTGTATTGGAATAAGCACTATTTCACATGCTCTGCAAAAAATATTGATGTTATTATTACAGATAATAGCAAATGCTTCATATATGACTAGTACTGTTTATATGAACTACAGAAAGTCACATAAACACTTAAATGCTTATATCTATACTGCAACAATCCAAATCAATGTAAAACATGCCACAGGTGCCACTGGGTGATATAACACCATTTAGCACTCCACACAATGCCCAGTAAATCAAAGTAATAAAAAAGCAGATCAGTAAAGTTGCACACTAAATACTGACCTTTAAGAAATTTGCATCAAGTTGGCTTGCAACAGCACGAGCCAGCAGAGTCTTGCCTGTACCAGGTGGACCAAATAACAGACATCCTTTGGGGGGAGTGATGCCCACTCTCTGGAATAGTTCAGGGTTGAGTAAAGGTAGCTCGATAACCTGAAAGTAAAAAAAAAGATTGTGTGAGTGACTTTTTTACAACAGTTCTCAAGGTACGTTAATTCACAGCAGTGGATATGCTATATATTATTATCTTTCTAATGAAGGCTAAACATATTAGAGGGCAAGGAGACATAAGCAAAAACTCAGAGCTGTATTAAAATTTTGTTCTGGCTACATGTTCAACTTAACACCCTGAAATGCACCAGCTCTGAGAACAGCTGCTAAAACCGAAAATTGAAAGTCTGATCGACTACAATTGACCATAAAACAGGCATTAACAACACCCTTCTCATGCAGGACAAAGTAAGTTGCTACAAAGTGTTGCACGTTGGCAATACTATTTCTGAACGGGCCTTAAAAATATCAAACTAATTTTTCAAAATACATTTGATGCTTTTTTGTCATAAAAGTTATGCTGCCACTATTTCTGCTCTACTGCCCAGCAGTGCTCACCTGGCAACTATTCTTGAAAGCAGTGGCAATGTTTTTTGCAAATACTTGCAAGAATACTCAGCATGTTGAAATACCACACTCCGAATGAGCAGGACATTTTGTTTTAAAAGAAATCAGACCACAATACCATGAAAACAAAGGTTTACTTATTGAACACTAACATTTTAATCGACCTTTGTCTAACCTAAACTAATGGGATTCTAAAATAATTAGTTTTCGAGATTAGTTATAGAATGTTCCTAAACTCCATAACATGATTAAAATAACCTTAGAAAAATAATGGTTACATAACTGGAGCTAGACCTGTACATAACAAAGTCTTGCACCTGGAATTAGATTAGCGTGTGTGACTGCACTATGAAGTCATTAAGAAATACCTCACGAAGTTCACGAATCTGTTCTCCTAAACCACCAACTGATGCGTAAGACACATCACCTGGATCCTCCGTAGACATGTTGTAAACTAGTGGATCCACTTCCCGAGGTAAGATTCTACAAAAAGAAATGTAATAAATCGGCAACTATACAGACTTAATCATACCATGGTTTAAAATGATTAAAAATTACAAAATTAAAATTAATGCAAAAGTACTGCTAGGCAAAAAACAACAATGAGCAAAAAGTTCAATTTCTTGACAGCTATCTGTTCTATGATTTAATAATTAAAATTGTACTGGCACAGATGGGCATTTAAAAGACAAAAAGCACCTCATTATAGTTAGCGTTGTCATGTCCAATGCAACTCGAGTTCCCTGCTTCAGTTTTGTCTTATCCAACTGCCTCCGACAACCAACGACATAACGTGGACCATTGGTGGCTTTTACAATAACTGCAAAATACACTAGCATATTAAAAGTGTTAGGGTACTCTTAATCCACATATTAAAATCCTAAATTCAAATCTATAGCGTTTATGTAACACAGAAGTTTTAGTTGGTTTTTGCAACCACACTTTAAACAAAGTATCCTGTACTTCGTGATTAATAGATACAAGGTTAACCCAACTTTAAATCACAAGTGCTGCAAAAGAGCACCAGCCTTAAAACACATGTAACATTTCAGAAGTTGCATTCTTAGCATAGGATTTACAAACATCAGACAAAAAAACCACTGACAAAGTCCAATGAACTAAATTCTAACCAACCAAGAAGCCCATAGAGGCATAGCCTTGGATCATCAATTTGCCACAACACACTATAACAGTGTTCACAGTACTTACACTTATCTTCAGTTAACTGTTTCAGAACTTCACCAACAATCTGAAACATAAAACGGAAACGAAAAATAACTAACCTATAAAAACGACACTTAAAAAGTAATATACGTAATTGTGTTATTTTTCAAATTAAAATCTTAGATGCTCTGCATTAGTTAAAAAACAAGAGAATTGGAGCCAGTTGTTTGATATATGAATTGTTGAACATTGTAATGCCACTGGAGCTCAAGTCATAAAAAACATTGCATTAATATAGCGTTAATCCATTTGTTAATATAGACATTGAGGCAGAATTAGTGTACAGAAGAGCAAAAACTCCACAAGAACATTTCATGCAGAAGGACAAAACTTAATTACTATGCTTCACCAATTAAACAATAGCAATAGGCTGAGTACTGGTGCTTTGTTTTTTTAAATATAAAATTATGCACAGTAAAAATAAGAAAGTCCATGTGACAGTAAAGATGAATGACGTTTTCTATCAACAAGTTTTTTATTTGAAATACTTTACTGTGCAATACACGTAGACAGGAAAATCAACCAACATCAAAATTTGTTATCAAGGTATCATTCCAATAAAGAAACAAAGTTCTAATACTATTTCACACAATCTTTAGTTTCCATGTCCATGTCACAGTTTCAGTTTGATCCAGTTACACCTGAACCACTTCGGGTAGCCTTGGTATGGGGTAATTTTGGGACAAGATAATGGGAACAGTCAAAACTGATCCTGAAGACAATTCAAGGCATATCCAGAACTGAGGTAAACAGGTAGAAGCTTCAACAGCTACACAGATATTGTGGGCATAGAGGGAGGATCTGACTCAGCCCATTGCAATGAATTAGAATGGCTTATCACCTACTGACTACCCAATGTGACAAAAATGTTTTCACAACCCCGTAAATGTTTCACCACCCAGTTCAAGTGCAGATATTAAGCGATGAGTGACAATTTCTGGGCGGTGGTCTGGCAATGACTTGCCCTCCCCCTGGAGGGAGGCAGGGAGAATCGAGGATAATGGGTATAGTGGAAGAATTTGAGTCAACTCAAGATAGGACAGATCAAACTGTTGCAACAATTATTTACAAAGGCAGATTTTGTCCTGCAAAATGTTAAATGATGGGTGACAACTTTTGGGCAATGGCCTGAAACAACATTCATACTTGAGTAGGAGGGAGAGAGAATCCAGAACTGTGGGTATAATCTGAGTTAGCTTAATACAAGGAATACAGTGGCCTGTCACTTATTGACAACCAGCTATTATCCTTTCCCTGACCACGAGAAAGGGCGATCCAAGATTTGAACAATTACAAATGTAGTCTTATAAAGGTAGGTTTTGTCACACAGCATGTCAAGTGTAATTGGCAGTTAATGGTGAGAACTTTTGGGCCAGGATATTCAATGACCCTGTGACAAAGGTAAACATTGCCAAACGCGGTCAAAAATGCCTGCTCTGTACAAAGCTTACCGAATCAAATTTGGACATGAAAATGGTTTTGCCTTTATTTGCATAAGTGGCATCACAGGGAAATTTATACTCTTTGCATACCATTACTGCATGTCAGAATTTGTAGACCATATTTAGCCAGAAAGAATAATCTTGGGTCAAACATGAAAACCAGGAGACCTACAACATCGGTGCTCTGGTTTTCCTACTATTAGGTATCTACACATTACTAAGCCTCTGAAAATTTTGCATGGCAGCTCTAACTCACTAAATACATTTTTATTCTACCTTAAATACTGCACAACTAAGTTAACTTCAAAACGTAATAAATTAGTTACCTGGCCCACACTTTGCAAAGCTTTCAGATCATTCTCTGATTTGTCATACTGCTTCGTTAATTCCTTCAATTGTTCACGCACTGAAATATAGACTTACATAATTACTTTCTATGTAAACATATCCTGGTACCCTGTAAAGTTAAACTAATAATGTGATTAATAAAACTTAAGCAACATGAGTTCTGTCTAATCACAGGTAATAATTAGTCCTGATATAACTTTAGGTAGATATCGATTATAATAACCTTACTATACTAGTGTCCTTGTAGTATAGCCACTTATCAACTGCTGCCAAATGATTCGAATTAAAAATTTAAACTGAAAGTGAATTTTCTCAAAAAGAATTATACACTCTGTAATGTTTATCGTTTCAAGTTAGTAATAATTGATGACCTGTGTAAAATTGTTCTGTGCTTTTATTTAATAGTTATGTAGCAAAGTATTAAGTATTTTAAAAGCAGCCGTAATTCGTTCAAAAACATGTTCAAACTATTTTGCACAATCAATAAAAACAGTATGTAAGCAAAACCGCAATTGTGTAATTGAAACTAGCTTGAGTTCTCATTGATTTATTTTGTCATGTATAACACAGCACCACCATGATATTACGCTTTGACAGAACTTGTGTAATGATGGTGCGTCGCATTCTTTGAGTTACCATACAGAAGCATTATCTTGAGAAACAGAAAGCAAAATGTTGGCTGTTGTGCAGTGTTTCGCTATTTACTATCAGCTTTTTTTTGAATAACTTCTTATAAAAATTATTGGGAAATACTTGGATTGTTTAACATAATTTTCACCAAACATGACAATTATTAATGCAGAAGTTTACTGGACCAAATTTTTATACTGATATTCGGGAAAAAAAATCGGTGATCCAAATATTTGATGCATCTCTACCTCTGGATACTCTTTCTACTTTTACATTCATTTTAAAGTAGATCCTATATAAATAGGTTCATGACTTCCTATGACTTTGAAAGTGAAGCACAAAAGTAATATAACGGTAGCAACCCATTACATGTTGATGATTTAAAGCCTTTGGTTCAATCTGACACAATCTTGATCATTATATGACTTGAATGAAATTTTAGACTGCAGCAAATAGCTTTTAAACGTAACAAATGTACTTTACTTAGAATATGCCAAAAATTCACAATACCTTACTTTCTGAACAATGTACAAAAGTTGGGAAAAGTTGTATCAGAGACTTGGGAGTAACGATTTCCAATGTCCCCAAATTGAATTCCCATGTGAAGCACATCATTGCAAAAGCAAACTGTCGCATTAGCATGATCAAGCACTGAGTTATATTGAAAAATGCAGGTGTAATTATTCCTCTTTAGAATATGCACCAGTTATATGATCACCCCAGTATACTACTCTCAAGAATGCACTTGAAAGAACTTAGATCTATTCAATATATCCGTTTAGCTGTTAATTTGGATCGCACCTTGATTTCGATTCAGCAAAGGCGTGAGACTGTAGATATTATGAACAGCTTCAAAATAATTAGTAGAAACACTATTCTGACAGAAACAGACTTTTACTCCAGGCCACACAGAGTTCTTTATAGTCATGAGCGAAGTCACTTGTGATACCAGCTATAACTTAGAACCAACAATACGTCAAACTTTCTCTGGGTATCGTGAGCCATGGAATCGCCTTTAATCACCAACCATCAGCGCTTCATCAGTTGAGTTTCAGAAGTCATTTGAGAGAGGACCGCTTACGTAAGCAGTACTGACCTAGGCCTTATTTTATTTCTTAGAATAATGTCGAATTGAACTAATTACTTACTTTCTTTCAACCGGGCCTCAATTTCTTTGTGCTCAAGAAGTTTTTTGCGGTATTCAGCTAAAACCTTTTCTCTTGCTGTATCCGCACTACTAGCCATTGTAGTTACCGTCATAATTGGCGATTAAAACTAACAATAAACTTATAGCTGAGTCATCCGAAAACGTCCGAAAAATAAAATAGCAATAGCAGAAATCTTCTGATCTGTCTCGTTTTTTCTGATATTCTTGCACGCCACTTACGTCTGTTGTTCAAGACTAAATGAGTTTAATCATTTTATCGGGCATTGTGGCGCATTTGAGAAGCATACAACATTCTCACAAAATTAACAAAATTAAAAACAATTTTAGTAAAAGGTCTCGGAAATATTTTTGAAACGATGCGATGTGGCGAGTTTTGTGAAATTGACTGTTAAGGTATTTATTTGCAAAGCAAAAATGCACATGTACACTAGGTCCACTTGTAGATCATTCACGAAAAAAAAACAGCAAAATGTTACTACATTATAGCGTTTTTGGGACATTTTAGAATGTTGTAAAAATGTTCTGTGTTCTGCAAAAAGTGCAGCAAAGGTATTATAATTTTATTAATTGTGAGTAAGCAAATAAGTATTTATTTCTCACTAATATTCACAAAATAAACATAAACAAAAGTAAAAAGATAAAACAGAGCAGGAAAGACCAGTGGTCGCAGGTCAGGCACCCCTGTTCGAAATTAAAGAAAATTACACGTGAAAAAGCCAATAAACTAGCGTTTAAGAATCAATTAACATGTTTTAAGTGCGATTGTCTGCACTTAATAAACATGTTAGAAAAAACTTAAGTGTGACCAGACAAACAAAAAAATAAAAAAATAACGGTAACTTAATTGGCAAATTTTTTTAACATAATAAGTTTGACATGGGTTTAAAATTAAAATGGCAAGCAGTAAATGAATTTGGCAAATGAAATGAACAGTTTGAGTTAACGCAAAACAAAAATTTGAATTTAAATCAAGAAATTCACTCCAGCCGAAGAACAAAAGAAAAGCATTGAATTAAAGCAATAATATAATCAAACTGTGAATTAAAGTAACAATAACTCACGCAAAAAAGAAAAAACAGGAATTCAATGCAATCATACATATCACACCAATGTCATATTGTAAACACACGTATAGCCTGTAGCCTGCTTCGGAGCTTGTCGGCTATACCTATCATACCTCATTATAAAGGAACAGCAAAACATTTTTGAAAAACACTGTAATTTTGTCCTTTTTCAAAAACATTTTTTATGGAAGTATGGGAATATTTTCCCACAAATCCTTGATATTTTAATGGTAAAGCATATATTATTATCCGTAGGAAGGAAATTCCATATGTACGTGTCACAAAAATTGTCACAAACATTGTAGCTTCTCATTTTTTCCTTTTCTCTTGTAACAAGAAAACTTCATGCTTGCTTGGAGCACTATCATTAAAATAAATAGTTTTGACAGTTGACAAAATTAATTAATATATCATCTCATTTTTACTAGCAGTAGTAGTAATAGTAGCATAAATACAGTAGTTGTAACAGTATGGAAAGTGTAAGATGGTTGACTATAACGACGATCACGGGTCTGTGTTGTGTTGATTACAATTGACTGAGGTAGCCGAAAGTGTACCGAAGACATTAAACTGCCTCAGAAACGCACAACAGTTAAAAAGTTAGCTTTCCAAAGTTAACAAGACTATCTTTTTGAGAAGGACACACCGCACTGTAAGTTTCAAGAGTTTCAAGAGTTTATTCATTTTCCACATTGCATCTTACAATTAGCATTAAAATACAGATAATTTTCCATTTGAGTAAATATAAATATAAATATGAATAAATGCAGTATTATCAAGAAATTACAGAATGCGGCATATACATGTGCAAATTTCATTACAGAATAATTTTTTGATGCATACAGTTTGAGCCTAAAAGCATAGCTTGACAGGCCAAACTGTATGTGGAAAACTTAAAAAAATGGGGGGGGAGTAGTGAATGAAAGATGAAATGGAGGGAGAACTAAGGAAAACTGTGATCATGGTTACAAAGTGTTCAGTATCCTGTTAAACATAGTCACGTTATATTAAGATTACTGTAGGAAAAAATGCAGGTTATTACCATTATCAAATTGTGTTACTCTTAATACTTTTGAAATATTTCTTTTCTGACGGTTTTTTAAAAGTTAAAAGGGAGTGACTACATTTCGAATTGCGGCTTAGTCTGTTCCATAGGACTGGCCCCATATAGCTAATGAAGTGTTTCCCCATATTTGTTCTACAACGTCTTGGTATATATTCATTATGTCTGGTATTGTATTTTTTTACATTTATCTTGACTGGATTTTCAAAAAAAGTTGGAAATAAGTTGTTGTTGGTTCTATACATGTATATACATCCATTAAAATTAATAACATCATCCAGAAGTAATATTTGACATTGCTTAAAATGTGTAGTAGTAATTGTGCTCCTTTTGTCTAGTTTGAAGATGACACGTAAAAATTTTCGTTGTAAAACTCTTAAGCATTATAAATTTGTAGTATAAGTAAAGCCCCATAATGTTGTGCAGTAATTTAAATATGATAATATTAAACTGTTGTATAATGTTAGAAGATGTTCGGTGTTCAGAAAGTTTTTAATATATGAGATGATACCTATATTTTTTGATATTTTTAATCTGATCATGAATATATGTGGTCACCAGTCTAGATGCTCATTCAGTATTAATCCCAGAAATTTCAGTTCTTTTACACGTGTAATTCTTTTGTGGTCTATTATTAAATCGTGGTTTGCCTGAATTGGTTTATTTCGGGATCTAAACAGAATGTATTTTGTTTTTGATGAATTTAGTGAAAGTTTATTTGTTTTGAACCATATAGCTAGATCATGTAGAACTGTATTTATGTAGTCAATATTGGTTTCTATTTTATGAAAGCTAAAAAAAATGCTTGTATCATCAGCAAACTGAAATAAATTGTGATTTTTAACACAAAATTTGATGTCATTAATATAAATTAGAAAAAGTAGTGGCCCAAGGACTGAGCCTTGGGGCACGCCACATTTGATTGGTGCTACATCTGGAAAAGCTTTATTGTATTTTACTGTCTGAGTGCGCCCTGTTAAATAATTCTTTAGCCACATATGAGGCAAACCTCTGATACCGTAATAGTACAACTTATTTAGCAGAATGTCATGGTTTACTGTATCAAATGCTTTTGATAGGTCGCAAAATACTCTGTAGGATGTGCCATTTTTTTCAACAGTATTAATGATATTTTCTATAATTTTTGTTAAGGCCATTTCAGTGGAGCTACCTTTTCTGAAACCAAATTGTTTATTACTCAGAATTCTTTTTTTTATTAAATAATGAGATAACTGATTGTAAAAAACTTTTTCTAATATTTTTGATATAAAAGGCAATAAGGACACTGGTCTATAA
Organism: Tubiluchus corallicola; assembly: GCA_030141605.1. Classification (NCBI taxonomy): domain Eukaryota; kingdom Metazoa; phylum Priapulida; class Priapulimorpha; order Priapulimorphida; family Tubiluchidae; genus Tubiluchus; species Tubiluchus corallicola. Next base: position 642,999 of record JAQGDQ010000092.1, on the reverse strand, counting down.
TTGTTCAGAGACATGGGATCATCTGATTTAAACAAAGGAACAATAATTGATTCTTTCAATTTCGTTGGTATTTCACCTGTAAGAAAACATAAATTAATTAAATATTGCAAATGTTTAGAGATGTAGTCAATGGTGTCTATTACGACCTTAGGTAACATTTTGTCCTTACCAGGACCTTTATTCCGATTAAACGATTTACAAGTATTTATTATATCATTTTCTGTTACTGCACTAATAAAAAAGCTTTGTCGGTAGGTACCCTTAAGATATGTACATGGATTTATGTTTGTGTTTTCAATTTGTTCTGATAATATTGGTCCAATATTGGCAAAGTAATCGTTAAAACATTTGCCACCTCTACATTAGTTTTAATTAATTTATTGTTTATGAACAACGTAATGGGTCGATTTTGTTCTTCTTTATGCATAATTTCTTTCATTGTATCCCATGTCTTTTTTATGTTATCTTTAACTGTCATCAATCTATCCCTATAATACTGACATTTTGATGCTTTTATAACTGTATTAAGTTCATTTCTATATCGTTTGTATTCTACTTCAGATACGTCATTATTTGTCTTGTTCACCAGAGAACGATACATTTTATTTTTCCGCTTAACACTTACTAAAATTGCTGTAGTGATCCAAGGTTTTTTTGCTGCTTGATGATTGTTATTGCTTTTCTGTAGTTTAATATGTTTGTTATAGATATCAGAAAGCTTAGTATGAAATAAATTGTATGCGTCTTCGGTATTAGTTGCAGAATATAAATCTGACAAGTCACATTGATTTAAATCTTGGATAATTTTGTTTTTTATATGAACATTATAAATATGTTTGCGCACGTATTCCTTACTGTATGTTTCAATTTTGAGATCAATAATTAAAAAAATTGGGAGGTGATCTGTTATATCTGTTAGAAAAATACCTGATTTATACTTGTAATCTAGTGCATTAGTAAATATATTATCAATTAGTGTTGCTGAATAAGGCGTAATTCTTGTTGGTCTTGTAACAGTAGGAAACAGATAATTGGTCAGCATTGTGTCTAAAAAGTGTCCCGTTTCGTTGTGAGAAGCGTGGTTTATTAAATTTATATTATAGTCTCCTAGTAAGAAAATATGTTTGTTTTGTCTATTAACAATTGCCATAGTGTTCTGTATTTTGTCTGTAAAATGGTTAGGATTTTCACAAGTGGTCTATATATTACTCCCAATATTGTATTTTTATTCTTGCTGCGTAATTCAATGAAAAGTGATTCTATGTCTGGATCATTGATGTGGCATAGGTCTTTTCTCACTGTATAAGGTTTGTCTTTCCTTATAAGCAAGCCGACTCCACCAAGTAGTAGTGTACATGGCCAAATATATTAAAGCAGACTGTAAAAGAAAGTGAACGTAAAATAAAATCCATAAGGTAGAATTTATAAAGTAAACCATCATCGACTTAAAAATTAAAGATCTCTTGTCTTGCGGTACGAGGTAAAGTTCAATTTCTGCGCCAATTCAGATAATGTACGGTTTTATTGCAACTTTATCCGAAACATGTAAGATTGTCTTAGGCTTAATTTGTTTTCTCGAAACCATATTGCATAAAATGTATTGTATATATGTATATATATATATATATATATACCGTTACCGTCGAAGGATAGCGGTTAAGCATAAATAGCTTATGGACCTCTGCACTCTTCCTTGTTTACTTTATCAATATAAAAAATAACATAATAGGTGGCCACACTGCGATCATGAAGTGTAGCACAGGGTTTCTTGTTGCCATTGTGGCAACCTGGGGTCTATATATTTTTCAGCATTGTTTTTCCAATATTTAAACAGGATTGGATGCTTGAACTACATGGTCAGGCAGCGTGTTCCACTCATTAATTACTCGCCTTGCCAATGTGAATCTTCTTCTACTCCATGTTTTGGGAACTGTTCTCTTCTTGATTTTGTAGGAGTGACCTCTGGTACTATGATATGTCTGTCAATGGAAAAATATTTCACTGTTGATGGTTTCTATACCTTTAAGTTTAAGAATACGAAATGTTTGGATTAAATCTTGTCTTTTGCATCTGTACTTCAGAGTTGTAAGGCCCAGAATCCTAAGTCTTGCAACATATGGTAAATGAGAAATGGCAGGTACAAGTCTAGTAGCTCGACGTTGTATACTTTCAATTTTCCTTATCATGTCTTGACGATTTGGGCTCCAAATCACATCACCATAATCCAAAATAGGACGAACCATTGATTTATATAGCTTGGTCACCATAGATCCGTCAAGGTAAGAGAAACTACGTTTGATCAATGTCAGTCTTCCATGTGCTTTATTGACAACGTTGTTTATATGTGTTTGAAAATTAAGCATACTGTCGATGGTAATACCCAGATCTTTTTCTTCTGTGATGCTTATAATTTCTTTAAAACCTTGTCCATGTGCCATTTTAGATGTACGACCTGCAGTACCATGCCTTACATTTTTCGGTGTTAAATTCCATTTGCCATTGGCGACACCATTGGTCGGCATAATTAATATTATTCTGCATGACCTCAAAATCATCCAGGCAGCATGCTTTACCATATATTTTAGTGTCATCTGCAAACAGGCTCTTACCGCAGTTGAAAACTTCAGGAAGATCATTTATGTAAATAGTGAATAAAATAGGTCCAAGCACACTTCCCTGTGGTATGCCACTGGTCACATTTGCCCATTAACTACTACACATTGTCTTTTCTCCCACAGAGAAAACTATTAATCCATGTTAGCAGGTGACCACATATTCCGTATGCTTCAAGCTTTTGAAGAAGTCTCAGATGGGGTACTCGATCAAGTTCTAATTCACTGATACTACTCACATCAAGTTTATACTCGGTTACTGGTAGTAGCTGAGGAATTTAGCTTGTATCTTCGTTTGTATAGGCAGATGTGAAAAAATTCTTTAATTCATTAGCCTGTTCTTGATCAGTAGTGGCAACACTACCATCTTCTCTTTTTAAGGGTCTTACCCTTTCTTTTTTCATTAAGTTAGAATTTACATATGCCCAGAATGCTTTAGGATTACTACTACATTCTTCTGACAATTTTTGCTCAAAGTTTCTTCTCACTGATCTAACTAATGTTGTAACATCATTCCTAGTTCGAGCGTATCGTTTATAATTGGCACGGGAAGCTGTTCTTTGATACTTTCTCCAAGCAGCTCTCTTCTGCCCGAGTTTCGATTTTATTTCATTATTAAACCACTTTGGGTTTTGACTATTGCCTTGATTTTGCACTGGTGCATACAGATCTGTTACTATATGCAATGTTTCTTCTAATGCGCTGTTGCAGGCAAATAAATCTTTATCTTGAAAAATTACATCCCAGTCTATTGAGTTTAAGTAGTTTCTTATAGCTGTATAATCTGCTCTGTAAAAGTTATATTTCTTATAATTAGTAATCTTAACTTCCCGGGAAGCTTCGATGCTACATGATATAACTAAGTGGTCACTTTGAACTATATATATATATATATATATATACAACAAAAACAATATACAGAAGGAGAAATCGGAGAGAAAACTAGTTGAGCAGTTTCAGTTTTTGGCTGCTAATCTCCTACCTTACTTCCTAGCAGGATGCAAACGTAAGTCAGACAGTATCAAATGTATAAAAGTATCATGAAAAAATTATGTGCATTGCAAAAAAATGCATCTTAATAATTGAAAAATGTTAATCTATATGCTCTCTGCTTTTGTCCTTGTGATACACATCTTGTTGTTGTCAAGATCCCTTGCAGCTGGCTACTCAATAAGCTGATTTGGTGAAGTTCATCAAACCATACAGAATGACAAGAAATATTTGCAGTATATTCCTTTCTATTTTCTTATTGCGCTGGGAATCATTAAAATAATTTGTCTAGAGATCTGGTTACTTACTAACATTAAATTTTCATAAGAGCATCTCAATTTTATCATTTGTTTTGCTTGTTGTGTGAAGATTAAAAATTTCATGAAATGTCTCTTTTCTTTTACAAATGCAATATGCAGCATATCATGTATTGCATAATTACACAAATTTAAAATCTTACAGAATACTTAAACTTTAATAGTCTTCATTTTTAGATAAAGCTCAGATGATGATGTAGCTAAGCTAGCAAACACTTGATGATGACAACTCCTTCATTTGTAACAGAAGTGCTGGCCACTGCTGGTAAGAATATTTAGGACTCGTTCTAATGGTCCACCTATAATCTGCTTAAGAATTTATGCATCTTAACATTAACTGCAGGTTTCTGCAGCTTATTCAGATTTTGGAAAGTTATATTTTTTCGGCTCAACATTGCAGTTACTGTTTCGCATTGTTTCCTTGATATAGATTGTCATTTTTACTTAACCTTAATTAAAATTAGCTAAAAATTGGAAAATTTTGAACTGGGTTTTCTTAGTGAATTATGTAAGTGTAAATCTGATTTTATACAAATAAATCCAAAAATTGCAAAGCTGTTGTATAATGGCATTGTTACATAGTTGAAAATTTAGCAAATGGTTCTAACAAAAGTTAATTGTTTTAGATACAATATTTATAAGCTACCTTATTGAGCTCAAACACAATAATGAATTAATATATTATTAGATGCCGAATAAATAATTTTGCTATAATATTGTTACATTTCCAGGCAAGCTTCATAAGGACGACATTGGCTCACAATTACAGAAACTAAAGCAGCAAATTCAACAAGTGAAATCTGAAGTATGCGAAACGCTACAGAAGCATTATGGCGATTTTATGCCAATTCTTGACAGTACACTGGACCTGGCTACTAGAGTAGACATTGTTACTTGTGACATGAAATCACTTGCCACAAAAATAGAAAGTGAGGTAGGTATATCAATAGTATAACTTTGCGAGTGTGCAAAATTTTAATACCTGTGTTAATTTTAGCCAAAATTGCCATTTGTAGGAGTGGAACTGGTTACTGAGATGGTTTAGTTAATGGGCTGCTTATGTTTCTACAAGTTCATGCCCAAGTTCCATACTGAAGTACCCAAGTACTTAAACTCGACTTTCAAAGATAACTACTACCTTTTTATATACATTGGTTAGAAAGGCCCGAGCTTCATTTTATGTTGTAAATTGAATGCATTGATGCTAGCTTATTTCAAGCGTAAACACGTTAATTCTGTTCTTTACAGATTTTACCTCAGTTACAAACATCATCAGCGGAATTTCGCAGTTTGCTTAGAGAATATGAAGAATCTAAAGGAATGTTGGTTATTTTGGAGCAACTTGTCATTATTCATGAAAAACTGCAGTCTGTAGACGAAATGGTTAAAAATAGCAATTTTTTGTCTGCTTCTAAGACAGTGGAAGAGGTATATCTTTCAAGTCTTTCAAAAATAATTTTATCGCTGGTTTATTTAATGCGAATTGCTCGTCTCCAAAAGAATTTAGTGTAGTACGAAGTAAAGTAGCAGCATCTTTTGTAGTTCATAAATCTTCTGTCACTTTGCTTTGCTGTTTTACAGCATTTATATACTGGCTTACATATTTTTTGAATAAAAAAAATTGAAACGTTATCAATTGTAATTTGACTAATTTTGTCTAAGGGTGTATAAGTATGTACAAATATATCAAAAGGCCCAAATTTTCAAGTTTTATTGATATTTTATGAAAACTTGGGGGCGAGTGACCCCCGCTTTTCGTGAAACATTGCGTAATGATAAACATACTTTATCTGCACAAGCTACAAATTAAGCAATTAAGTATGAAAGTAACATGTTTAGTTTCTTTACTGAGTGATTTTCCAATCAATCTGATTTCATTTGTACAACAGCATTTAAATTTTGTATTGAAGTGTAGTCTTGTGTTTTTAGATAAATCTACTTATAAGCAAGCTTGCTTCTCAAAAACGAATGGATGAAATTAAAGTACTGAAAGCTTTACGTACAGAACACATACTGAAGAAAGAACAGCTTATATATGATACTAGTGAATTGTGGGGAAAGGTAGCTTTTTCATGTAGAATATATGAATTTTGTGCTGACGTTGTCGTGAAATTAGTGACATAATGATATGTTATTGTTATTGCTGTTACTGGTGTTGCTGTAATGTCATAAAAATACTAAAATGTCATAATGGATGAAAAAAAGAAAGCAATTGCCATTTTGAAGAAAGATACAGTTAAGATCCTGAAGATTTGATTACTTGACTGCATTTTAGTTTGCTATATTTTCCTTCACAAAATACATTTTACATGTATGTGACAAAAACTTTTACCCTAAAGAGACTTTTGTGGATAGCTGATACTTTGTTTTTATCAGAATTTTGTGTGATGCTACATATAAACGTTAGTTTATCACATATTGTGTATATGGAACACAAATTTGTTTATTTGAAATGAGTTTATGTGTAAAACGTGAAATTATGACTATTGTTTGAACTTGAACGCAGACAATTTTACTGTTACTTACATTATTAAAAAAAGCCTAGACTGTCTTAGATACCAATATTTTACTGTTTTTACAGGTTATTCAATGGCATTTTTGGGAGGACAATGATGCAAGCTGCTGTGAGTTAATAATCAATAAGAGCGCCGTGCAGGCATGTGCGTTTCCCATCCTAGTGCAATGTATGCATCATCTTGGTCGGCTTGACGGGCCTATGAAAACATTTGCAACTCACCTAATGCAACAAATGTTTCGTAAAATAATCAATTATGAGTGTACTGTAAAAGTAAAACAAACTTCTGATGGAAAGTCTGTAACTGTGTTTCCAAGTCAGAAATCAGCTACAAAACCCAAAAAAGTCTTTCAAGATATTTTAACCGTATTCGAGTTTTTGCATGAAAACTTGACACAAACTACTGTAGTTCAGGATTCTTTGAGTCCCACATTAATGGACAAACTGAGCTCGTTAGTTAGAGACGAGTTTTGTGAGAGCGTAATCAAAGATTGCTTGGCTAAGGCAATACCAACACGTGCTGATCACCTTCAGCAATTTGATGAAGTTATCAGTGATACAATGTGGTTGCAGACTAGTCTATTACAGCTGCAGTTTTTAACTGAAAGTGACCGGGCCTTGTTGGAATATGCAGAAAACATCAATGTTTTATTTGCTAATAAGAAATGTCAAGATATACTCGACCGTGCACGAGGTCTAATGAAGCGAGAACTCCATGACACTGTGAAGGTATAGAACTTTATGTCAGAAGATCTCCAAAGATGAATACCTTGCTTTCAAAATAAATAATAGTAGAGCTAAAGCTAAAGTATTATTTTAAAATTCACCAGTAACTGCTAGATATTCTCAAGTAACAAACCATTTTCCTAAATTATACATGGGTGAAGTAATTGAATGATTGACTAGGAAATTATTACGTCTTAGAAAGTTAAAAGTTGTCACACAGTCATTATTCCATTACTACTTGAATTTTTTTAGGATGCATAGTTGCTCAAAAAACTTGGCCCACAACCATTTTCGTAAGTAACGGCACATTCAGACTAGAGAATTTTCTGCCACAAATTTTCTTTTCTTGCCACGCTCTCAAGGATGACCTGCTTTGTGAGTTTCTGTTGGCAAGAAATTGAAAACTGTCTGACAGTTGCTGCGAGTTGGTTTACTGTGTGAATGCCTCGGCAGGCTACTCGTCACTTTTTGCAGGGAATAGGAAAGTGAGTGTCAGATCTCACTTAGGGTCAGAGAGCAACTCACAGCAAGTTTTGCCCTCTAATCTGAACATGTTTGTGATTTACTTGGCGAGTTACTTGGCAAGTTTACTTGGCGAACAAACTTGCTAGTCTGAATGTGCCGTTAAACATTGCTGGAGTAACTGATTTAATGAATTCGAAAATAAATGCTCTTAGAACACTTTGTATAGTTCCAAATAAATTGCTCACTGTACCTAGGGAATCTGCAATCCCATTTGTCTTGACAGTCTTGCTCATGTTTAGATATTTTAGTTAATTCAGCATTACTCCTTTATCACTGGGGTAAAAGATATTCTAGTTTATGGAGCCTAGTGAGATGACTGCTAGAAAAAACTCATCAATGTCTGTCATGGGAAGGAGCTCAAGAAAATATAAAAGTTCAAGAAATCTAATATTTCAGTTTATTTATGACGGTTACTGCATTGAGCACATAAACTGTAAACAGCACAAATAAAGTTAATACCAGCGAAAGTAGCAACGGTGACATACTTTTCACAACTTTTTACTGACAAAGTAACAGAACTGGATAGAAAATTGACGGCTTTTAATTTTGTAAATTATAATATCAAGTCATAAACACAACAGCCAATATTTATTTTGAATGTACTTTTACTGTGGTTATTTTTTGTCTTAGATTATGGCATAAATGTGTGAATATGCTGCACTATGCATATGTTAAAATGCACTTTATACATTTTCATTTGAAAAACGACTATTACTATGCTGAGTTTCCTTAGACACTCAAGAAATTCATTTTAGTAACTCTCTCTGTATGACACACGACATTTAAAATGTGTTATATATATTTCTTCCTTACGCTTGACATTCTGCTAATCAGAATTGTAACATGTTCGTTTGTCTTCGAGATCTGGCTCTTGTTTTATTTTGGCTAGATCTGCTACTCCTGTTTCCAGATTCTTGCGAAAACTGGTTTCTATTAGATCGATAGCTCTTGTTTCTGAATGCTTACTCAAGCTATTTTCTTGTTTGAAGCTCAAGTTTAGTGCTGGTTTTTTTGGTCTTTTACTCTCCCATTGTTGGGAATGTGTTGTTTCTTGTTTAAAGCCTGTCAAATCTAGTGCTCGTTTTTCCTGGTACTCTACTGATTTATTAGCTTGATTCTTGGAATGTGTTATGCCATGTTTGAAGCTTGTCTTTGCTAGCCGGCATGTGATCATAGAGGAACTGTCTATGTTAGCCGACATATCGTCATCCTGGTCGATTGGATTACCTTGCAATGGATTAATCATTATTATGGTTTCATTGAGTAACCTCTGTTCATACACTTCTCGGAGGCTTCTACCATCATGCTTGTGCATACTTCTCAAGTGGTGTTTTAAATGTGACGATGATCGAAATCTCATCTGGCATAGTTCACAGGGAAATGGCTTCTGCCCTCGATGTATTCGCATGTGGTAGTTTAAATTACCAGATAAAGCAAATGCTGTTGAGCAGATTGAACACCTGTAGGGTTTTTCACCTGTATGAATACGAATGTGCCGAGTCAAGTGATTCTTGTGTTTAAATCCAGCTCCACAAGTCTCACAGTTGTAGGGTCTGCTTCCAACTTTCTCTCCTTCGTGATATCTGTGCATGTGACGGTCGTGTTTGAATTTGTGAACAAAGGTGGCGCAACATATTCGGCATTTATATATAGGCCGTCCATCTGGATGGTGCTTTTTGAAGTGCTTGGTTATGTGGCTTAAATATTTGTATGTTTCTCCGCAGCGGTTACATTGATAATATTTTCTTTTACTTTCATCAGTTATTATTCGATGTGGCTGTCGTTGTTGTGCAGCTTCATGTGACTGCACTAAGCATGTATCTCTGCTTGCTCCATTGGGGTTGTTCTCGCCAGAAAGTTTTGTGGAACTTACTCTAGTGCTGGAAGCACGAGAGACAGATACACAGCTCTTTCCTGCAGTCAGAAACGGTTTTGACATAAGCACACTTTCTGGTACGTGAAAACGAGTCGTACTGGTGTTTTTTATTGGCATACTGGGTGTTCTTATCATAGAATTCTTAGGAGCAGCAGTATCTTGTGGTCCTATGGGAACGTGACATTTTGTGTGAAACCTAGCTTGTCGAATACAAGTGAACCCAATATTGCAAACATCGCACAATACTGTCTGCATGTGCATCTTCAACGATCGCAGATTTTCCACTTCAGTGAGACATAATCCACAGCTGAATTTCTGGCGTTCGATTTTATCGTGGTTATCAATATGACTTTTAAGATCACTCTGTAGAAAGAAAGCTATACCGCACTTTTTGCAAATCTGCTGAGCAAATGTTTCATTTGGGACAGAAATACCTGTACACTTTTTGTCGCCAGCTTTTTCAGTAGGAACAGCATAATATGTTTCTTGTTGTGTCGGTACTGCACTAGAACTCGGTGTAAGACCACTATTAGTTGAATGCGGTTGCACCATGTTGCACGGTATACATGAAGGAGTTTTTGCCATGTTTGTGACAGGTAGGAGTTTCTATTCTGAAATCTTGTCTTAAGTGAAATGTGTTTAACTCGTCCATAAGTTTCAATTAACCACAACCATTATTCTTTGCATACTACTAAGTGAGTAAGCGCCCTATTGTCCTATTCTATAGAAGCCTGTAAGAACCTAGAAATGTTTTTATTGTACTTATTGCCAATCACAAATAAGTAACGCTAGTCAGCATTGGTGTAAGCTTTTTCAATCATCTTCTCTGTCAGCTCAAAACTTTTACTTGTGGTGCCATTCCAAATAATTGCTAAATAATCATAGAATCATTTGTTGTTTTGAGAACTAGGACTAAAAGGCATTATTTATTTTTACTGTTTTTAGCCTAGAATACATTGTTCTTGTGTCATTGTTTCCAGTTCTGAGAAAATTTATGAAATGACAAGAGTTGTAAACAGAAAATAGTAATTTTTTGGAATTGTTATGCATGTGATTGTTTTTTGTAGGTAAAAACTGATTTAAAAGTGAAGTCTATAACTGATAGCAGTTAAAACTACTTTCTTGAAAAAAGTTAAAATGGGGTAGTTAAATGTTAAAGCAGTTTTGTAATAACTTTGCTAATTCAAAGCAGCAGCATAACGCCATACATTTGCTAAATTTGTTTGTTGATCACAACTGTTTTCCATGCAAATTGAGCTTATTAAAGAGGCTGTTTGGACATGGTGACTTTTTTTAGTTATTTTCAGCAAAAGCAAAATATACTGACCTTTTTATTTACAATGAGGAAACAAAGGTGTAGTATATAAGATTGTAAGGGGTGAGTTAAAATTGTAAAACTCACGGTAAAATCATGAGAGTTGGGAAGTCTGTCATGGTTCAGTGAATTATTTTATTATGGCTCATATTACTGCAAACGCATGTACTTGTTACTTTAGTGCAATAGTTTTGAAATTCCTCTAAAGTGCTCTGCCCATGTCAGGGCTGCCTCGTAGAATCCAATTGTTGGTTCTTCAGCGTACTGCTGGGTTTCTGTGTATAAAAGTTTCACTCTTATTTGGACTTATTCCTCTAAAGTTTCACTTCATGTTTGCATTGTAAATTTCTTGTTTATTTGGTTCTCCAATGATCTAGTTGGCAAATTACAAAGGGCCTCCGATGTTGCCTAGATCTGATTAATCGCTTCTTTTGTTAACAGTTAATAAAAAATTAACCAGTTGACCTGTTAAATGAATCCTTAACCGGTCCCAGCCCTGTTAGCAATTCTTAAGCACTGACACAGATTAGGGCAGTCAAAACTAAAGGAGCGTAACGTGTAAAGTAATAAGTATAAGATGAATATCCGTATGTACATTTAGAGTATTACAATAGCTGAGGAGTACTTAACTGTTGCAATCTGATTCTCGTCAAATTTATGAGCTCAAGAATATGATTCATTTTTTCTCTAAAGTTTTCAAATTTTCATTCTGCTACAGACATTTCAGCAAATTTTATCGATACAGTGTATCCAAATTTTGATAAGAAATGTCAAGAAATTAGAAAGTGAAAAAGCAAGAGAAAGAGAGAGTAAGAAATAAAAACGAGTGAGAGATTTTGAGAGAAACTTATAGAAAAAGAAAGAAAGGTGAAGTGAGAAGTAAAGCAGTCAGAGCACCCTCTCTTCGAATTACAGGTTAAAATATTCCCGCATTTACTGCATTAATCATTTTATTTATTTCTTAGGTAGTGAGCGTATGAGTTATGGCACGTTCAGACGTGGAGACTTCTCTCGCAAGTTATTGCCATGTGTGAACGTTTTGGCAACTTCTCTCAGAGAGAATTTGCGAGGGAAATCTGTACATCTGAGCATGCCGTTATAGTGGAACCTCACTACTACTTTTGTAAATTAAGCATACTACTTTAAACTAAACTGATTAAACTAATTTGGTTTGGCTTATGTTAGTTTTACCTATGTTGGTGGTTAAGTTGTGCTAGCTAATATTATGTTAACCTATGGACCCATATAGATTAACCTATAAAACCCTCTGTGGGAGCTTATAGTTAGTTTTTCTACTTTAAGTTACATCTTACACTGGGTAGATTAGATTAAAACAGAGTAAGACCATATAAAGTTAGACTTGATGATAATAATTTCAATTGTTTTCTCAAGCATCAGAAATTTGCTTATTTCAGATTTGTGATGAACCTCTTAACTCTGATGAACCTGTCAACAGAGATCCGTCACCAGACGGAGGAAATAAAGAGGAGCAAAAAGAAAAGCAGTCAGTGCCGCTGCCTTCCGGAGAACCACTGCTAAACCAGAGCATGTTTAAACTACCAACTTGCAGAATAAGGTATTGCATACTGCATATGTGCTTGGCAAACTTAGAATACGTAAGTGCTCTAACAGCATCAGTCGTGTATTCATTACCCGAATTGAATGCACTTCTTTTTTGAAAAAAAATTTGTTTGCCATGCATTTGCATAATTGAGCCACTGTTCTTTGATTTCAGTCTGGTATCACCTTATTGTATGAGAATGATGCCTGCTTACTTTTCTGCAAAAACTTTCAGGAGAGAATAATTGCAGGATACTGCAACCTTTGTTAATATTCTTGAATGCTTTCCAAGGAGCTGATGCTAAGGGTTTAGACTGAAACTTCTTGTGAATTTTAGGATCATTCAGGTTTTAAAAGAAAGCTTGATGATTAGCTAAGCTGCATAAGTTTGTGGAATAAAATAATAAACTCATATGCTGTTGATTTCCTCAACACAAAACACTTTAAACTGACTTTTGAAGCTTATGTCTTTCAAGCATCTGGCCTTTGGCATTATGTAGGAACCTCCTAATATCCAATAGCATCATAAATCATACTCTTGTGCACAACAAATGGTTGATAACAAGGTTTAGTTTTTAATTTGTCATTATTGTATTTCATCACGCAGTGTTTCGATAAAGGAGCTCATGAAGTTGGCATGTTGTACACTGGATGAGGCAGCTAACAGTTCTCCGCAGTGTGCAATACAGTTATTTTACGCTGTGCGGAACATTTTTGAGTTATTTGGCAGTATCATGCCTATCTACCACAAGGAAACATTAAAGTCGTTTCCCTACGCAGCAGGTTAGTCATTAACTTTTTTATGCAGTTTGTACTGTACAGCAAAATCAGGTGCTCAACAGCAGAGGTTACTCAATGTAGATTACTATATTGGACCAGAAGGTAGTTCGTTATTAAGGATAATCGATAATCATCTAAGTCGAGACCCTGAGTTGGGTGAGATGCCTTATCCACATTTGGATATATATACATCTTTTTTCAATTAGGACAGTGACCAGAAACAGTTTCCAGGTAGTGACCTATCTGTTTGCTTTATTTTGTCGCTGATCACACACCGCAGCCACTCATGTTGCCCAAGCCCTTGCCATATTTGCACATATTCATGATTTAATGCGTTTAATATGATAGTATTACTCATACTACAAAATAAACGGAATCTGCTATCATCACTGGTATATCTGCTTTATTATTATTATGTTATTAGTATCTTATTAGTCCATGGACTTTTCTAAGTTAATCTATAGGGCTCATAACTAGTTGCACATTGGTTTTACCAGAAAGCTAGGCAGGACGAGTAATTTGCATGGAGCACGCTTTGCAGTATAAATTATACTAACAGCTAAATGTTAACAGCTTTTCTATCCAGTCATTGCAGGTCTTTAAAAGTTTTCTATGTTATGCTTGTAGGCCATTTCTTTCGGGACAGTAGCTCTAACACTAGCACAAACTAATACCGATTGATACAGTGCACACTAATTTTCTTTGCTATTCAGTACCCTACCGTTGGATGGGTTGGCTGTTACCAACTTTTTTGTAGTGTTAGTGTAGTACAGCCTAGTCATCTCAAGTAGAATGAATGTTTAGTGAAATCAAGTGGATGCTGTAGTCGTAAAGAAATGTATTTAATGTAAGCATTACCAAATGCATGCATTTTCATTCAGCGAATCAGTTTTCCTTGTCAAAACAAAATGCGTTAACTAGTAGGAGAGCGAGCTACTTTGCCGATTAGCTAAAATGTGCGATAGAAGGTGTGCTTAGTTGGATGCTGCTAGCTGTGGCTAGTCCCTACTCCCTATAGCTTTGGATCAACCAAAAAGGAACTTATGTATTTTGTTGTTAATAACTGTGTGAGAGTGACTAAGAAAATAGATGAATGGTCACGGTGTGTATCTAGCAACCAAAGTTAAACAACATGAAGCCAAGTAAATAGATTTATGACTGCCAAAAAACTTACTCTGGTTGGTTTCTCCCCGTCTTAGTGCCTCCAGTTGTTTACTTCATTGAAGGCAATACTTTTATTGTTCTATATGTTCAAGAGGGATTGAGATTTTGTTTTTTTGCACTTTGGAAACTAATCTACTTCCATTAAATATCAGAAATATTCTTTATCTTTTTGTTAAGAAATCGCCTCGATCAAGTATCAGGTTATTGAGTGAATAAAACTTAATAATGCCAAATAATCAATTATTGTTTTAATTTGCAGCCGTACATCACAACAACTGCATGTTTGTTGCACATAGACTGATGCTTCTGGGTCGTGAATATCGTTTTCAGCTTCCTGCTCCACTAAACCAAGGCTCTGCAACATTCATTGACCTGGTGCCCATCTACCGCGAGATGGGTACTGGGTGTTTCCTCTCACAGATGGCACTGCAGCAGATACAGATTACAGACAGCTTAGCTCAAGCAAAAGGTGTGCTGCTAGGAAATATTCATTTGTTGCAAATATTGTCATCTTTACTATTCTTAGTAATCTTAAGGATTGCATAAACAAGTAATATGCAGAAAATGTTATTGTAAAATGTTATCTCTTTATAAACTCATCAAGAATTAACAGCTTAAAGTGGACGGGTACCCTCATATGTGATGTGATACTTTTTTTACTAATAGATGTCAACACTTTGTGCATAATACACTTTTACTAGCACTGTTTACAGCACTATCTAATGGAATTTTGTATCAGAATAACAGAATCTAGTCTATTTTAATGCATCGATTCTAGATCTTACCAATATTCACATTGAATATGTCAAATTCAGTTGTCAATCTGATTCAGGCTTTAAATCTGTGTCAGAAGACTCGGCTCCGGTTTCCAGTGCAGAGCGGGCAGTTAAGCAGTGTTTGCATCAAGTTGAGCATCTGAACCGTGTATGGAGGGATGTTCTGCCACAAAATGTTACTTACAAAGCCATAGGTATATACAAATTAACTAAGTTCAGATTGTCATGCTAAAATTAAACACTACTGAGAAATATAGTTTTAAGATGTGCAAAAGAAAATACAGTGGATACCGTTTATTAGACTCACAGGTAACAGAATTAGTCACTTAATTGATTCAAAATGCTCTATTCAAATGTATATAAAAACTGTCAGCAATTTACTCAAATACTCTGCATAATTGACTCGAAATTTTTGCTTCTGGTACTTAAAATAAGGCAGTTGTGCATGGTAAAAGAGCTTTTACTAATTTTATATCATTTTTCTTCACTTTTGTGCACTATAACATATATCAAGATGATCATGTTAAGCACCACTGTTTGTAAACAGTTGTGTTTGTCATGCACTAATGTGCTGGCTTTGTGTTTTTACTTTGAATCTGTCATCTGCAGTTAACCTCGTTGCCCAAGAATGTATGAAAGCTAAACTTTTAATCACATGCTTAACAATTTATTTTTGAAGCTCTTGCTGCTTTTCACAGAATGTTTAATCAGTAAACTGTTACTGTTATGCCATGAATGGCATGGCAGTAATTTGCCTGTGTTCTTTGCAAATTTATAAGTGTAAATATCGTAGAGCAACTAAGAGCACCGAGTTAATTTTGACAATGGAACACAAATGTAAAAACCTAACATTTAGAGCTCTCACAGTCTTTGCAGAGCATACTAAACTGAAGAATGATAACTCATACTCCTATACTAGTAATACAGTAGGCGCTTTATTATACTCATAGTTAATTGAATCAGTCGCCTAATTGACTAAAAACGTGTGGAATGGGCCGCTCCTATTCAAACATATAATAAGAACTGTCAGTAATTGACTCAAATAACTCCATATATTTGACTCAATATTTTTCCTTCATGTACTTAAAATAAGACACTTGTTTGTGTCCAAAGAGCTTTTACTGCTTTTATATCATGTTTACATCGTTTTTGTGCACATGCTTAAAAACAGTCACGTTAACTATGGCTTGCTTGTAAGCTGTAACAGTACATCTGTCATATGCAGCAATATGTTAGCATAGCAGTTTTGCTTTGAATCTGTCGCCCGTTTGTCCGCTGCAGTTAACCTTGTTGTTTCTGGAAACTGAACATTATATCACTAGCCTAGAGGTTCGTTTCTGAAGTTCCCACTGCAAGGCAGATAAGGTCATCACCAACTACAGCTCAACCACTAGCCGACTAGTTGTATTGCGTGAATATGTACTGTATACAGCAGCAGATTTTCAATGTTTTTATCATTATGAGAATTTTATAAACCAACTTCTTTGTAAAGCTATGAAGCAACTGACCTTGCATGAATTTTTGTAATTTTTAGTGGTAATAATCAGATTTGTGCGATTTTTTATTTTCTTTTTTTATTAATTCACTTATATAAATTATTATTCTTAAATAATTACACATAGAAATTTTGATATCAATTTGTTTCTAAAATTCATTTAAAGCATTTGCAACCCGTACTAAGGTGTTTGTGATGATTTATACTTCTGTAACTATTAATAGGCTACACCCGTTGGCTAATTGGGTCAAAACACTGCTATCCCAAAGTGAGTCTATTAAGTGGCGCCTACTGTACTACATCCGTCTGCTTATGAATTATGTTAGATACAAATTAGCTTGAACAAGTTTGATTTGTTAGATACAAATTAGCTTGAACAAGGCATGATTCTCACCTTGAAAAATGGACACAGCGATATCATAAACAGAGACACACTCACCTCTTAAACTTCAAATTGTGCATTCCGAAATGCTTACCAATATTATTGAATTTTGGCAATCATTGTTGCAACTAGAAAGATTCAGTGTGTTGAAAAAAATTTGGCTTGAATCTAGGCACATTGATGAAGAATATGGTGACTGAGATAATGACTCAAATAATGGCACTAGAAGACATCTCAGCTGACGATGCGAGTGAACTGTGCCGCATCCTCAGCATGATTGTGACGCGGGCATCAGATTGCCTAGAGGTAAAATATAGTGTAGCTAAGTAACATGGTGTGTTATAAAGTGTCAGATGATTTATTTGACGGTATATCCAAGGTAAACACAAAAGCATATCTCGCACATCGCAGTGGAAACATGGAACCATGCACGCATGCAAGACATGATATTTAAAAAATGGCAGTATAAAAAGGCCAATTCTTTATTAAAAAAACATCAAACCATTTACTGATATTCAGGTTTGTGGCTTTGTTTATTAGGCATTTGTCAGGCTGGCTGTTCAATTAGAAAAAGAGTATTAGGTCTAAATAGCCACTAATACTTTCAAGTGTCACTGAAATTTTCTCCCAAAGATATGACAAAGTTGAACTTGCTAACTATGATAATACATGTAATAATAAATTAATGATTGCCTATTATTAAGCTTTTCACAGATACTACAAAACAAAAATAAATCATGTTGTAAGTATTAGCAATAGGTGTAATTGCTCTTGGGAAGAAGTGGCCACTTACATTGTTATAATTGTTGGGATACTCTTGCTGATATGATTTGCATGACGTCTGTCTTGGTATGCATGAATTATGAGAAAGATTTGAATTTCCTTTACCAAAGTAGTTGGGGTACATGTTACAGAAAATAGGTGTAAATGCATACACTCTTAGGTACTGAAAAAAGTGAAAGTAGATCCTCCCACCACTGCTCTACCATCGTCATAATTGTATATTTACACCGGCAGAAAAGAGCATTTCTAGAGAAACTAGAATTTGAACTCAAGACAGACATCTTTGGACAAGATGATGTCGGCTGGAATCACCTAAACTGCTACACTGCCTTCATAATGTTTTTCTTTTTTATATAGTGACAAGTAAAACAAAATAAACAAGTAACTCAGGACAGACATCTTTGGACAAGATGATGTCAGCTGGCATCACTTAAAGTGCTACACAGCCTTCATGTTTTTCTTTCTGTCACTTGCTTCTTAACCCTTGAAAAAATTATTTTATGTTAAAAATTGTTTACTGTGCATAAGCAATGCAATTATTAAAATTACCATTGATGGTGTTACAACGTTTTGTCAATACTAGCTTACCTTTTACAAGGTTCAACCACCTTACTCGAATATTTTCTTTTTTAGCCCAGCAGCGAATTATCTGACAATAAACAGATGCCAATTGTGCACCACTGTATTGAAAATTGGATGAAATTCCAAGAACTCATCTTTGTGTTAACCGCCAACATGTACAATATCAAGGAGCGTTGGGCAGAGGGTAAAGGACCCCTAGCAGCAGTTTTTACAGCAAGTGAAATAAAGTCACTGATTAGAGCTCTATTTCAAAACACAGACAAAAGAGCTGCTGTTCTTGCAAAGATAAATTAGCATCAGTAATGGATTAGTGGTGTTCTTGTGAGATTAATTAACAATGGTGATATGTTTATAGTTTGTATTCATGTTTGACATGTAGAATGGAGTAACTTAGATCAGTGTTGTAAAAACCAGGTTTGGTTTTGTAAATGTTGCAGTCGTGTTGTATGACCACCCACATACTACTTTTGGCTCATAGATTGTGCTTAAGTAACTTTATTAGATAATTTGATGGTTATTTTTTAACATTGTTATCTAATGTTAATACTAATGTATCGTTTATAGATAGCTGATACCCTTGATTATAGCAGTGGACTTTGTTGCACATGGGAAACTAGAAAGTGCACAAACAAATTGAAGCAGTAGTCTGTACCAAATAATCACTCATGCATCTCTCACTTATTTATTATACAATGTAGTAGGTGTTACTGAGAGCTGGTAGAAAACCAAGTATAGATGCAACTTTAAAAACATGTTTAGAATTATACTGCATTATCATTAAGATTCTAGTTTCTGTTTTCTTAGATGTTTAATTTGAGTGCATGTAGATGGCTATTCAAACACAGTAAATGCTCTAATATTATAAATCTGTGGGTATTCCCTACCATTTCGTAAGTGAAAGATTTAAAAAATGGAAGGCAGAGACCGTTCTTATTTGTATTTTCTCATTTGCTGCAGTGTGTCAGCTTGAGTTTTTATGACAGGTTTTCTGATGCCTCTTACATTTTGATATCCTTGATTGACGGTTTCACATCATAACATCTTTGTGAATAAATGATTAAAACATAGAACTATGAAGCTGTGTGGGTAACAGAATAGCCCAGTTTCCATGCAGATGTAATAGGTCACCGAGTAATTGTAAACCCTTGCAGGCAAACTTGTAGCTTGACAAAATGACTTTTAGCTAACAATCTACAAGGGTATTCAAGGAATCAAGAAATAACATTTTTTTTGTCAAGCGTTTCAATCATTGGCTCCGATTTTCATTCTCTGTATTTATTGTGATCACTCACTGTACTGTAAAGCATGCCACATGAAAAGATTATAGTAGGACAGTTAAGATTAGGGAAACTATATTAATCGTCATTCATAGAGTATGCATGTTTTAGCTAGCATTCACAAAATTGTTGAATTTATTAATTACAATGCAGGGATTACCAGCATTTAATATCGAATAATCTTTGCTACTTTACCAATAACATCCACTTACAGGGATTAACATTCTTAATAAAGAAGTTATTTCAAAGTAGATTAACTCTCTTGAATTAACGAGCAGTTTGTGCAGTACAATCAAAGTACAATTCTAATTCAAGAGATGCTGATGTATGAAGACAAATCCTAGAAGCTATCCTATTTGTCTAAAGTTTGGCGTTTGTAGCATCTGATGCAAGTGGTTGCCACATGTAATTGGCCTCGTAATACCTAACTTGATTGCATTCTGGGTGATTTCATACTATACACCATACTACCTCTGCCTTTTTCTGTCATTGAGAAGTGTGTATAGTAAGCTAGATTCTTATCTTCCCACTGAAGATTAATGGAACGCTGTTGAGTGAGTGTTGCATTATGGCTGAGTTGTACATGTGCTTTATTTTTAAACAGTATCTTTAAAATGAATTTTGGCATGCAACTATTTCAAAAACTATCTTATCTACAAAATTCAAAGCAGCAAAAATATTTTCACTACACTGTATTTGCTATATGACAATCTAGCATATCATAATGAGAAACACTGTTTAGCCAGATAAACTGAACCCACAATCTCAAGCTTCATAATATACACATAATACAGCTGCATTTCAAAACGGGGGCTTGAAAGAGTAATCCGTTTTTTGCACAAGCTAAGGGTGTTATTTTCTGTTAGATATTATGTCCAAGTTAAAATGAGAAAAAATTGAACAAGAAATAACAATTTCAAGAATCGCGATGTATAATTGTTACTGCAAACTCACAAGTAACTTGATGTCATAGATCAAACTAAACTAAAAATTTGAGACATGACATCTTAGGATGGAATGTGTACTAAAAACCAATACAATTGTATTTCAGAAATTCAGATCATCTAGTTTACATACATGAACTGTAACTACAAAACACCCTTTCCTGAACATTCTCTGACAGTTGGCGTTTGTAAAACCACACAATGGATAACGCTAGTAGTTAGCTATGCCATAAGTTTTCCCTTTTTACTTTAAATCTGCCATGAGAGAGGTACTGGCAATGCGGAAATTGCCCCCCCCCCCAATAATGCAACATAGTTCTTGCATCATAATGTATACATGTCATCAGGCTGCATCGCAAAAATATTAATTTGCAAACAATGCAGTAAAGCTTGAATTCACAAAAATTTAACCTGCACTTTTTTCCAGTTTACAGTGCAAGACTGATGTAATTCAATACATTGCTAAAATCGCTTAAAAAAGCCACAAAACTATAATTAATCTCATTTTGTTTCACAATTTGACTAAGCTCTCGTTATAAAAACATGTTCCACAAAGGCAGTTTTGTTACAATTTACGTAAAAAAATTAAACGAACTTGAAAAAATACTCTGCCTCAGGTAGTCAGTAATTGTTTACAGTTGTTCGAAACATGTCAAATTGCATGCCTCACCAGGGTTAACGATGTTATCAGTTCATTAAAATTTACTTGAATAAAGAAATACATAGAATCACAAACATGAAAAAACTACATATTTACATTTTAAAAGAACGTCGAAAGTAATGATCTTAAAAGAAACAGGATTACAGGGGGCAACATGGCATCGATTCTTCCATAGTAACTTAAAATACGTTTTTTCAAACACAAATTTTTACAAAAAATGTCTTACAATACATTGATCAACATAACAGTAAAACTATGGAAGCTATATATTAATATTAAACTACTGGAAATTTTAGTGACTAAAAATTGTGTCTATCGTAATGCAAGTAGAAGTCACATGCTTTTCATAACTTAATGGGGTCATTAAATACATTAAAGCTCTCAACTTTAAAGCATGTGTGAAAGGTTAGGATGGAAAACAACAAGTGAGACTTGAAATGGTTCAGTAGCGACGTAATGCTTGAGGCGGCGGCGATCTGCTTCTGTATGCACTGGCATAAGCACTGTAAAAAATGCAAAGTGCAAATTAAATTTTGCACTTATATTTCAATAATGAGTTGCAGATTTCCTTTAAAGTTTAAGCAATTTAACAGTATAACTAACAATAACAAAAGTAGTAAAAACAACTCTTGAGAGAGATCCAAAATAAGCAAGACTTTTCAGAAAGGAGTCTTTCACTCCACTAACTATTCAAAATGCCTCAAACCCAAACCAAAAAAGACGATTTGCAAAAGCAATACTGCAATGGAAATTTGCCTTATTTATACTAAATTTTACAAAATTATGGATTTATAAAAAATTATTACAATTCCACAATTTTTTTAAAATACAAAATGTATTTTCAGCATCTTTTTATCTAAAATTAGCTAATATCCAATTTTCATCTAAAAATAGTCAGTTCAGTTCCATTATAGTTGAAAGTCAATTATTCACTCAATAATTAACACTCAAAACTGTCTGTGTTTGTATCAGCACCCCCAGCACACACGAAATTTGTACCATCATTCCTTTTTGTTGACAATACATTATTTCAACTTATGACATTTCATCATTACATTAACAAGAACATTTTTCCCACAATTTGTCAGCAATAATCTTTTGACTATATTTAGCACAGAATTTACACCGGTATTAAATTTTAGTAAACTGCCTCTCTCCTTTCCATCTGACGAACACTCGTACCCAACCGTACGGGCAACATTTGAAGATAAGTTTGATAATTACACTATGTATATAATTTTTAAATCATAGAGAAGAAAAATGATTGATAACAGAGAAATATTTGAGAACATTACATGCCAAATTTTACACCATATCCATGGGCAACACTAATTTTTGTCAGTGAGAGATATCCAAGATACATCCCACATTAGAAACATAGCAGCACTTGTAAACACAAGCAAACAATTCTAATATATTTTTGTTTCTTTCTATTAATTTGTGTGTAGAGTTACTTGTAATAATAAGTATGCAAAGAGTTCAAAAAACACCTATTTATGGTTAATTTCGCTGAATACCAAAAATACATCAAATTTACTTAGCAACCAGGAGCACTATTATTAATGCTTCTGGCTACAAAATTATGAGCCCAAAGAAGTCAAACACGATCGTACACCTCAACATAACCTGCAATTTTTTAATGCATATTTATATCTTAGTGTAAGCGAGCACAAAATAGTTCGGTCTGTTTGGTCCAGTTTGGATGAGTACTTGCACATGCACATACTAGACAAACACTGAAAAAAGACTGCATACACGTTCATCCACAAAATGGTATACCGAGGTTAACATGCAGTAAGGTTATTCTGTTTCTAGATACACATTCACCTTTCCTCACATAAAGTGAAATACATATTAGTGATACACCGAATATTCAGATCACAGAATTTTTTTCATGAACATATGTATAAAAATCCGGTCCGGTAAACCTTCCATATAAGTGTTTTACTTTAACTTGATATTTAATTCGGAATTCGGTTCAGTACAACGTACTATTATCCAGTTTAGTTTTGATTCAGCAACACCCAAGCATAAAATAATCGGCTTTGGTTCGTTTGATAAATATGTTCCTTCGGTACACACCTTTGCATAACGGAAAAAATGTGACGCATGATTGCGCACATAAAATATGACGACTGTAATATCATGAGTAATCTCTTTGAAGTTTCCATATTACATAAATAAGTAGGATCATATTGCATACCTGCTAGGCGCAGCAGCATACTCTCTACGAGGTGGAGCAGCTGCATATTCTCGGTTATATGAACGAACTGCAGCATATTCTCCTCTTGGGGGTATGGCGTACTCCCGAGGTGCAGGAGGATAATCTCGAGGAATTCTTGTAGGTGGCGGATAATCAGCATCTCGCCCTCGAGAAGGTGGTATCATACGTGGTGGTGTTCTGAAAAAATAAATCAAGGTGGAAACTAGAGTGTAGCATATTACCTGGCAGTTGAGAAAGAATTAGTATATACCTTAAACAAAATATGTAAACTTATATTTGTGGGCACAATTGAAGCTTTCATTGTTTAAAGCCTAAAAAAATTGCAAAAATAACTAATAAAGGACATACTTCCAGTAGTTATACAATAAATAATAAACTATGCCATCAAAAAACAAGTGTTGTACAACTACATGAATAAATAAATACTTAGACAAGATGCTTAACATATAATATCAAAATTTCATTAACATCTTAAAAAACAAGTGTTAAAATACTACAAGTTTCCAAACCTCCTAACAACAGCACGAATAACCCAAGGTCCATTCTGAAGACTTCAGTAGCCGAGGAACCAGAGTGAGCCAGGGGTTGTCATAGCGAAAAATATAAGCCGTGCGACATATACGACATATAGTGAGTGAAAGGGTGCGATTCAAATTTGCAAACTTTTGCAAATACGTTACAGTTGTAGCCCCAACTCAAGGTCCATTCAGAAGACTTCAGTAGCCGAGGAACCAGAGTGAGCCAGGGGTTGTCATAGCGAAAAATATAAGCTGTGCGATATATACGACATATAGTGAGTCAGGGTGCGATTCAAATTTGCAAACTTTTGCAAATACGTTACAATTGTAGCCATAACTCAAGCTCCATTTAGAAGACTTCAGTAGCCGAGGAACCAGATTGAGCCAGGGGTTGTCGCGAAAAATATAAGCTATGCGATATATACGACATATAGTGAGTGAGGGTGCGATTCAAATTTGCAAACTTTTGCAAATACGTTACAATTGTAGCGATGTTACAATAATGTAAGTAACCACAATTTTCAGCAAGCGAGGAATTTTGACTCAGTGCAGTCAAGAGACTGCAAATCTACAATAGATGTGTATTAGCCATTTTCATAAATACCAATTGGCCCACCAGCTACAACATTTTACGAGCGAACAGTGAAATTAAGTGAGACAGCGCAATATGGATAGCACCCAATCAATAAAATACGAAGAAATAGAAGCATGCGACGTATATACTTCCACCTTAAGTAACATTTTCAGTAGTAATTCACTATAAATTGTTTGTCAGAATTTTATATAACGGATTACAATATAGACTCGACGATGTGGCATGACACTGAAACTCGTTTTTAATGCCACAAGACACCAATAATTCCTGTAATAAAAATGATCAATTAGCGAAGTAAATGAAAAATTAGGAATCTCCTTTTCCAGAATTTCATTTCACTAGCGGGAGCATGTGTTATACCAGCGAAATTAATATTGCGTTAACCAAAATTAGGATCCCGAGTACAGAATGAATTTCAACTTTCAATCGACTGACGCGGAATCATTATAAAGCTAAATGCGACTGCTGTATCATGCACACTGTTCCTGAAAGAAAAATTAAGCATTACTAGTAAATAACAGTCAAGCATATTTCATGGTGCTTGATCGTCCCAGGCTACAGAAAAAATTTGATTAAACAGCGATGAAAGCAAGGAATAGCAATACGCTAACAGCTAATATAATTCAAGTGTGCGATACTGGTGTGAAGCTACAAGGTTACATATCATCTTGCTATATACCTGCGTGTGACCGGTGAACGACTTCGATAGCCTATTGGAGGCGTGCGGCGATCTGCCCACCCATTATCATACGCTCTAATATACGCTCTTTCTCTAGGTGGCGGTGGATAATCGTCTCTATAATAATCGTCCGCGTAAGATCTTGTCTGAGGTGCGTAATCTCGAGCAGGCGGGTACCTGTCACGACCGCCAAAATCTCTTCCACCACCCCTCCCACCCCTGCCCCTGCCACCACCACCACGACCAAACCCTCGACCCCCACCCCCACGACCTCCACGACCACCACCACCTTCTCGTGGCCGACCTTTAGAAATTTCGACACGAATTTGACAACCCATGATCTTCTGCCCATTCAGGCCTTTAATACACTCATGCGCATCAGTTTCATCCGTGAATTCGACGAAAGCGAAGCCTGGCGGATCGTGTGCTAGCCATATATCACGGATACGCCCAAAATGACCGAATTCTCTTTCAATATCTTCTTTGCCGATTTGTTCTTTAAGTCCACCAACGAAAAGACGACAGTTCTGACTCTGACTCATGACTAAAGCCTGAAACACAAAATATATAAATTTATTTTTTGTTTTTTAACTTGTAAAATGATGTCTTCGTACTACCTTGTAAAGAACTAGGCTCTAACATTAACGCACACGCTGAAAACAGAAAAACACTGTCATAATCACAAACGTAATTATCAAGTTGTAACGAAATAATATAACTATTATGATAAACTGACTGAATGATATTACTTATCGTTATACAGGTGAAATCCGCCTTAATAATGTAAACAATTTCTGCAAAATCCAATCGTTACTAAAAATTAAATGCCGGCAAACAAAGAATTTCACCTACACGTTTACCGCGACAGAGGCGTCACCATTCGCGCCGTTCACAAAATTTTTATTCAATTCAATTCAATTTTATTGCGCAAACACACACACAATAGTAGTTACGGAGTAGATTTGACAAATTCTACGTCTAAAGTGGCATTTACCTAACATATTCGGAGTGCGGCTGCGGAATAGACAAATTAAGTTTATATTGTTTTCAGTGCACCGTTAATCAGACATTCGTTATGTGTTATTTTTTCTGCAGCCATTTGCTACTGATTTTTTATACGCAACTATTCAGTAGGTGGATAACGCATACGCATTCTGAATGCCAGGTGAATGCCATTTAACAAGAATTACTAAAAACACATCAGTCAAAGACACAAGAAAAAATAGAATTGCAGAATGCTTAATACGAAAATTACATTACAAGTCATTAGGAGCTTTAGAAACACAGTACAAAGTAGAGTCTTAAAATATTATTACAGGAAGCTACTGCTAGAAGTTATTATCTTGGTTCACATGAGTCTGACTTATTGTACAAGTAGCAAAGCAGTAAAAAACCTGCTCTATTTTTATGATGGCAAAAATTTAATGTGAATTCAGCTGCTGGTGAATATAACATAATATTAAATTTGTGTAGGTATTAATTACAAAAAACAATGTCGGACAAAAAAATTATACAAGCGAGCTATATAGCTCAAGCTTGTGGTAAATATGTTTCTGTAGACGACACATATTAGCTGAAATTAAAACATTAAAGTATTTAATTGTGCAATATCTAACAGAAATGATTTAAAAACATTATTTTGTCAAACATATATGTTATTTAAGTAATATAGATATGCAAATTAATGATATAATGCATATTAGACATAAAAATATATAAAATAATAATTTCACTTAATATAGCCTAAAACAGAAAAGGGAACTTGCATAAAAGTATGGTAATTTGACTTAACTTTTGGGTTTCACGTTTTTATTACCTACATACTTGTGTCAGTCACTATTTGTTTTTGTGAAATTTTTGTTGCCTTTGTGGAGAAATTCTCCAAACAGATTAACATCATTTTTGTGATTTCTGTAAGACGCCAAGATAAATAGCACTTTGCTATTCAAGTAGTTTTTGTAAGTGAATTTTTTTTGAGAAACGCAGGTTGGAGAGTTTATTTTCGCACAACCTTCTGATTTCATTATAGTGGGCAAGTGAATGAAGTTTGAGGTGGCGGCAAAATCTCAGCTTGTTGTCCCGTTTTAAACTTGACATAATTAAACGTCATAATATTATTTATTAATATAGACAGACAATGTGATATTCATTAGGCTTGATGTTATAGCCCATATAGTCAGCACATGCAGATGCACTCGCAATGTCCTATACAGAGTTACAAAACACTGAGTGGCTAATATTTTTAATCCAATGAAACATTTTCATAATACTAATAACGAGAATGATAATAATAATAATAGCCACTCCAGCAACAACTATTATAATTAATATTTATTTTATCAATTTTTATGAATTAGTAATTGTAATAACTTGCAAATTTACCAAACATTCTCATTCTTTTTATAAAAACAATGCGTATTATTAATTTAACAAAGGTGAATTTTATTTGCTTACATGTATTTTTCAAACAATACGGAAACCAAACAAGTAGAAAAATAATTAACAAATGAAAGATTTCTGTTTTTTACGTGAAAAGTTTCAGGTCAAAACAGGCCGTTAAATTACAGTTGCCTCTATCACCAAACTCGCAAAATTATGAAATAATGTGCAATAAGTTGTTGTTTTTTTGTAACATTTTTTTGCAAAAACATTAACTTTTTATCTTACAGTTTACATGTAAGTACCCAAGCTAACATCAACAGAATATATACAGCACAGCAGTGGCAACAAACTTTATTGCCACTCTTAATTTTTTTACTGAAACTGTCTGGCCACATAAATTCTTTAGAAATTGGCTATAAAATTAATTATACATTGTCAGATTTAAGCTTAATTAAAGTTCCAGGGAGCTATATCAATCATGCCATGTAATCAATCAAAACAACCAATAGATCAAACCAGATGTAGTAATAATCAATAGGCAAACTAAATCTTGTGACTTTATTCAAGCAAGAAGCCAATTTACAGATTATTAAAAATATATTTATTGAGGCTCAAAGGAAGAAACTCAGTAAATGTTTTAGTCATAATATCATCATCCGTCATCAGTACTGTCACAATTGCTAAAATAAAATAAAACTTGTCATATTGTAGCTCAGGATGTAATGAAAAGTAACCGGATACCTGAAATAATGAAATATCTGACACTGATTTCTCATTATAGTGAGTTGCAATTGATGAATTTCATTTTACTTTAAAAAATTTGATGTTACAATCCTAACAACGATCTTATGACCAGGAACATTTAAATTTCAAATTTTCAAATTTCAAACTCAGTCTATTTAACTAGCAAACAAGCAAACTACAATAATACAAATAAATAAAGTTTCAGTACTTTAACCTGAGCAACGATGCTGTTTAATAGGCAACATTAGACATGCTGTTTATCGTATAGTACTCATATCCAATCCGATTATAAATATTGATGAAAACAGTAAAACATTAGAAAAGCAAATACTTCACAGGCAGCTGCATAACAGGCATTACTAAGAAAAATGACTGTGATCTTTCTCCCACAGTGAGAAAATTGCTTCTTCGACGTCAGCATTTGGAAAGCGCTCAGCAAATGACTGGATGAGACCCTCGGGACTTGATTCATATTCTGTCAATTTTACAGCTTCATCATTTCCTATATAAAAATATGTTCATTTGTCTGTAACACACAGCTCTGCATGGTATAGTTTCTTTGACATGGCCTCTGGCAATTGCTTAACTTATCAGTGATTTAAAGGCTAAGAAAAGTGTTTTTTAAACTAAGCTTCAGAAAAAATAGCTTGAAGATTTATATAGTTTAGTAACAATCTTAAGCATACATGATACTTGTGTTAAAAGAAATTCCTGTTTGTTTTCATTTTAAATACTCCCGCAATACTATCTCGGGGGCACCATTACATGACATCACCTATGCGCCAAGCAAATCTTTAAGTACATGCAAATGCAATGAATAACTTAGGAGTCAAAGCATGTTGCTAATAGTTACATAACTATGTAAAGTGGGTCTGGTACTCTTGCTAGTAACATTTATTGACTTTCTGATATTGGTTAGAAGGCCTGCACTTTGTAAAGAAACCCGCAAATGGTAAAATGTGTTGTATATATGTGTACTACTCTACTAGTAAACACTGCTTGTTTAGTAAAGAGAGAAAGAAAAGAGAGAGACACAGAAGAAAATGTATTTTTCTGCACAGATGAGCAGTCCGAATTGCAATATACAATTTTAATGTAAAGAATGCTTTGATAAGAAGTAGAAATTAGTTTGTCGCTTACTAGTACTTGTTACATTTTATCATTTTCATAATGAAAGGTTTCACTTTCTTTTAAAGGAAAAGTGACCAATCTCAAAATGTAGCACGAAGCCATGCAGATTAACACACTTGTTTATATTTGTCATATTTTAACCCTTGCATATTTAACAACACCATATTTACAATGCATGTGACGTGCATAAAGAAACTTTTTAGTGCTCTTATTATGTCGGACATTTCTAATTCGCAAAAATTTGATAAACTTTGTTTAAATAACTAGCCATATGTACTACCCAGTATACAACAAATTTAAAGCCGATTGTACATTAGTCATGCAATGGCGAGCCTGTGACAGTTCCGCAAGATTTAAAAATCTATGCAAATAAATGGAAATTGCTCTTAACGTGAGTATCAAGGTGGTAAAGATCGACACTAAATGATATAAATTTTAAATCTGATTTTTCTGAAACTTAGTTTACAGAACTCTTTTCTTGTTCTTTAACACAGCAAAATTGAGATCATGCTTACGTAGTGATTGCTATTACTTAACGCTCATTAAAAAGGGGCGAGGGTAGCTGAACTGAGTGGTCAAAATGGGTGCTTTGATGCTGAATTTTAACAGCAATGAGCCCAGTTAGCAGGTGTGAATGAGTGTGACCACTAGTAAAGCTGCTACGGGGCAAGCTAAAGTCTTAAATTTTAAATTGTAAGCAATACCGAGTGTTGTGATAACTTAATCTTAGCTAATAGAGTCAAAAAAGACTCCTCAAAATTGACTGTGCATTCTGTTTACAAGACAATATATAAAGTTTACAGACAATACACAAAAAACGCTATTACTACCTTCAACTACTGTGTTTGGTTGAACAAGCATTTTTCTAGGCTGCTTGCGCTCCATCACTATAGTTCTATAAGACAGGAATGGAATAGAACCGTCATCACTGACTTCACTATATTTGTCATACATTGCTCTAGCACTTTCCACATCCCCCATGGACTTATACACCTGTAAAATATTGAAATTTTCCATACAACGTTACTCTTTACCTTTATGATTACTCTTGGCATTTCAGAATACCAGTTTTCTGGTTTCTGTGTAAAATAGTTACTCCTTTTCAATGTGCAGCTATGACTCCAAAGCTAAAGCAGGATATGTCTTTCTATGTACAATATTTAATACAAAAATTGTTGTTGCAAAAAATGCTCCTTGGTTAAGCAAGCAGGCTGCAAATCAAGAAGACTTACTCTTTTTCTAATTGTAATAAATCATAGCACCAAAACCAAGTGAGCAATAGAAAGAATTGCAATGCAAAAAATTCTTTGCTTCTATTTTTTTCTTAAGAAATTCTAACACAGCAAATACTGCCAATAAGCAGTTATTTTAGTTTTTTCTCAATGCATTTTTGCAACCTTTCACAAAAACACAGAGTACTAATTTGTGAGAAAATTCGAAGCATTTTATACTAAATCAAATCGAAAAATTATAACAAAATGATTATATTTTAAAGTGCAAGTTCTAGGTAATAAGTAACAGAAAGTTTCTCTCTTGTACCCTAGAAATGTTTTCCTGTTTCCTAATGACAAAAGTGGCAAAAATAATGGTGATGACAATGAAAACACTCATACTTTCTTCACTTACAAAAAAATGTCTTCTATTTTCTACATAAAAAAGCTTCTTCAGTTTCTGTAGCAAATCTGCAAGAATGAGGAAGACATACCTGTATCTTTCGTAAAAAGTCGCCAATAGCAGCCTTTCCTATAGTCCGAATTTGATCTTTGTCTAGGGTCATTAAAAGATCTGGCTGACCATCTTCACCAATTCTCTTTGATATGGTGACCAACTCTTTCCCAGCAGCAAGCAGTACTTGTAATATGGCATATCTAGCTTGCATATGAGCCTAAAAAACAATTCATTGCAGGTTAAATTGCACGCACAAAAAACAAATTATAAGTAGTTGACAATATTTCTGACGTAGTCAGAAACTGAAGATTTAGTTAAAAGCTGCATTTTACAGTGAAACTAACTTTTCAACCCATGACCTAAGATTGAAAGATCAACAATATCCTGACAACGTATTTCATTCGATTCATCGAGACCTTTCATCTGATCTTTAGTCTCCTCAATCCCTATTTTGTCCTAATGGGATCAGAGGTTAACTGTTCTCGACATAACTATAACCAATCGATTTGCCTCATTGAGACCTTTCATTTTGATACGCTACAAGCTACTGTCACTCAATACTTAAGGTGCTCCTGTCCCCCCAAAAATTTTTCCGTGTGCACATGTCCTATATTTAGCCATGTACAAGTTCACAATCCAATCTAGCAGCATACCCAAAATTGTGGTCCTAGCTCATAACTATAAGAATGGATAGAACATAACGAACAATAAATGAAAATCCGCGCATTCTGTTACTTTTGAACCTACAGTGTCAGGTAATATGTTTACAAAGTTCAGTTTGTCTAGGGAGTGCGCCCAGTGAGTTTTGGGTCCTTAATTTTCAAGCGTCTCAAAGGTCACCCCAAAAGTGGGCACACATGATTTTGCATTTTCTCTCCTCTTCAGACATTGGCCTTTTAAAACTCCTTGTGCATATCTACTGCACAGTATCTAAATATTTGTGAAAATAATTTGAAAAAACTTAAAGCCCTAAGAAGTTTAATTACAATAGTAAAAACTAGCCGATGCCCACTGCCCTTCACCTTTTGACCATACTGCTGTCCTTCTCCCGCCCAGGGCTGCCCACTTTCTCTGTGAGCTTCGTGACCCTAGCTTTGGAGTTATTAAGACAAATGTTAGCGGAGAATAACGGTTAATAATAAAGAAATAACTGCATGAGATTCAAGAAGATTTTGCTATTCTTAGTTAATTATTGCTATTTTTAGACATGTTGTTACTTCTGGCAGACATTCTTAAATGTTGAGTTAAGTCAATAGGAAAAATTGCAAAATTAAGTCAGTTAAATGGAATCATTATGAGTTACTTTTAAATAGCACATATGAAGTAACACACTGACTTCAGTGAAGCAGTAAAAAATAAATCTAAATAATTACATTAAATTGTGCACAAAATCACATCATCGTACTAGATATTTTCAAAATTTTAAGCTTCCTTTTTGTATCAGAAGTAGAAAAATGTATTATAATCATAATGCAAAATTTCAATGGAGCAAAATTCACACAGTACTGTTAACATAATCTGAACACCATGGAGCTTTCAAAAAACGTTCCATTTTCATGAGACTAACCTGTTTCCACTGCTTGGTATTTGGTGCATAAAACTCCAAGCTGAGTAAACCCGCACGAACCATAAGCAACCAATTTACATATATAACGTCTTCAGCTTGCTGACCTTCATGACCAAATACCCTGTTAATAAATTAAAACACCTGTATGTCATGCTGACTTTAGTGATGTAAAAACAAACGACTAGTGTAAAATAAACTTTATGTACTTTTAACAATCCACTTGAGTTTAAAAACCACAAGCAATCAGTGGGTAAACAAAGTAGCAAAAATAGGAAAAGAAATTTGAAAACAGGCATATGTAGGTACAGAGTTGTGCTAAAGTAGACACATTAAATCTGATGTCTGGTCCATAAATGTTGGTCTCTTTTCTGGCCTCATTCCCCATTTATTGGCTTGTATATAGGCTTGTAATTGGATAACAGCATACATAATAAGCAGATTATGCTGCTGAGTGCTGGATTTGGGCTTTCAGTACGTTGCAAGTGTATAAACAAAGAAAAATACATTGCAAACACATAGGCAATAATACAAATTCGTGAGATCAAATTGCTACATATATATATATAAATATGAATGCAAATGAAGAAATACGTTGAAAATTTTCATTGACAAAATGAAGATAAAAACCCAAGCATCTTACTTCAATATATCATCCCAAAGGCATAAGTACATTCCGACACATTCTGCTCTACACTCTTCAAACGACGATCCTATCACAGTGAATTTTGAATCATAGGTCTCATTTGGTTTATACCAAGATGTTATCTTCAAAAGAAAATTATTACTGAAACTTTTTGGCATTATGATCAATACGTTGCAAGTACACACACAACGATGATAATACATACAGTGACAGGCAATATTCCTAGCGAAACAACAGCAGTAAAAGATAATATGGTAAAAGCACTATACTGGTTTTGAGCCCATAACCTAATTATATATACCCCATCAAGAAAACTAGTGAAGATAATTACACATGCATACCTTCTCTCCTGTGATAAGATTAGCGATTTTATCAACATCAAAATTCAGTTTCCCTGCCTTGTCAGCTTGAAAGAGCTTTCCGCTTCCATGACCAAGGAGCTCATGCAATCCCACCTGTACCTCAAATGCTGGAATCCGGAAGTTCTTATATAATTCCTGCAAAAAAGCACATAAATAAGCAGACAAAGTTATGTGAAAAATCAACATCAAACAAAAACAACAATTTTACATTTACCCTATAAATATTGGTGTTAACAACAATTTTGCATTTTACACAGTAAGATAGCTTCCAAAAGACATGCAAAGAAAAGATTAATGACATCAATTTAAAAAGGTGAATGAATATGCACAGAAACTATAACGACATTAAAATTCATGCATTATCTACAGGTTTATTACAACGATGAAGCAAATCGTAACATCACAAACATTCACTATAGTAAGTTATTACGAATTTCAATCTTCTATACAATGTAGCTCAACTGTAGTTTTACACAAATATAAAAACTTACAATTTTAATTGCTCTGTGAGCATTACAAAAATTCAATTATATTTCGCTAGCTAACCAGCAATTACAAAAATGTTTGGTAATTATTTCTTAAAATTATTACAATCCGAAACAAGTTTCATACATGCTCTTCATACATAGCATGAGCAAAAGTGCATGCTATGAAATTTGTTTGGGATTGTAATAATTTTAAAAAAAGATTACAAAAAGTAATTTTAGCAAACAAAGGTAATTTAAATAAGAGGCTAGGATACTTGTTTAAGCATAACCACTTACAGAAAACAAGCGTCCTGATAGAACAAAATGTCTGATTTCCTGTGCCCTACACTAAGTGTATTTCATTTTCACATTTGAAGCACTCTTCACATTTTAGTGTTAAACAAAACTGCAACTAAAAAAATATAAATCTTACTTTATCTTGTTCACTAAGGAACGTGATTGTATCTTCCTTATAGCCAGCATTAAGCACGTTGCCTAGAGACACATTCTTGAATCCCTCATTTTGACGAATGTCATCATCTGACAATAGGAATGTAATCATACTAATAAAAATTTATGTGTAATTAAAATAGAAGATATCATTGATTTAAATAATACAAGAAAAGACAAACAGATGTGGTTTTTTGACTAGAATATTAAAAAGAAATTACAAGCATGTTGCATGATACTCAACCAGTCAAAAGCTTAATTCCAAAAAGTAAAACGACAATGCTCAAAGGAGTTTAAAAGTAAACTGACCTCAAAGCGGTTTGTAGCGAAAGCGGATTAGGTTTTTGTTTTTTGTAAATATTGTTGAAATTTTAGGAAAGGGAGGAAAGAAATTATTGGGCGACCAAAAACCCTGGTGTTTTAAAGTCCAAATCCACATTTTGCGAGGTGCAAATATATGATTAGAATAAAGTTTGTTAATATCAAAATTCTGAGTAGTAATGCCATTTAAAGAAAACAAGAACGATAGATTTAAAATATGCGCATAGTTATTTTAACATTACATGAATATTTAACAAGTGATATTTACAATGATTACATGATAATGGTGACGCGAATAAATACAGCTAAATGCTATGTTTTAAGCAGAGAAAAATAGAGCTAAATGCTACGTATCAGCCATTGGCTACATTAAGCTAACGACTAAATCAAAATGAGCACGAGTGAAACAGTTTACATAAACACTACAAAATACAAATATAATGCCTACATACCAAGAGGAGGGGCAGAATGTCATAATGTCATAGTATGACACCCAAAGTTAGCTAGAAAAATCTTGGCAAGATTAAAACTATGTATACCTTCTGAGAAAGAAGCCTATATGCAAGTGATTACACATGCTATGTAAACTAGTTGACATAGAGTTAAATGTATACTATGAAACAGGTTTGCAAGAGCAGATCCAAGTAACCACAAATAAACACTTTTACACGAGAAGCGGCATACTGGCATTGTTCTCGACACTGGTCATAGATTCTAACATGTCATCAGATCATGGATTTAATTTGATCCATTTTTTGCCTAAGTCAGCTGGAAAATAATGCATCCCTAACCATAGTTGTTATTTTATATTTGATGTTTTGTGAAGCTTTGAAGTCATTTAAGAACTTTTGCATAATGCCAAGTTAATTCCAAATTTTTATTCAACAACAATATCAACGGCAATAATTCCGAAACATGGTAATATGAATTTTATACATACAGTTGGGTATATTGATTCCTGCTGGAACGCCACTACCCGCAAATGCCAGAATGTCTAGAGATGTGAAATCCGGCTTCAGAAATTTATCCTTCTCGTAATCCATTCCCCACGGCAGCCGCTTTAGAAACGTTTCTGCTAATTCCACAAGCATCTGAAACTTCTGGCTCATTTTCTTATTCACAATGGCAACAAAGCCTAAAAGAAGGAAATTCTATATTAGGTAAATTTTGAAGCAAGTTGGATGTACATGCGTAGTTTCACACACAATAAGCCATCCAAAACTGGTTTAAATTAGCATGCCATTGTTAGATAATGTTCCAAACAAGCCATCTCACACTTAATATTTTTCAAAAGTAACGTGACAATGTTAGTTTGACTAGCGGTGTACCAATCCGATCAAGTATTGGTGACCGGTGACCGAACAGTATCGGAAGAAAAACCTAAGATCGATTAGAAAACACATTTGACTGATCGGCACCTATACCTGGCCTTATATCTACAAAATTTAATATAGAACATGCTTCGACCAAAACGAATTTAATTACTGCTAAAAAATTCTTAGTCAGTATGATAAAAGATGTTATTTATGAAATGTGGTATTTCACTTCACACTTCATTTTGGCTTCATTCATCATCAATAATTTGATTAGACATCTGCAATGTATATGTATGCAAAAACTGCCAACGTGACAAAAAACATACAAATACTAATTTTAATAGTCACTAACAGTAATGAAAAGGAACAAGAAATGAATTGTCGTGGAACATTTTCACCAATTAATACTTTTCTTGCTACTAAGAATTTGTAGACTCTGTCAATAGTACAAATTTATTTCTTGATCTATTTTGATCAGATCAACAAATCTGCAAAAAAATTACAACTAGTGATTGATCGGTATTCGGTCTTTGTTCTGACCAGGGCCGGATTATCCCATAGGCTATTATAGGCTGTAGCCTAGGACCCCTTAAATCTCTTTTTCACTATGCTGAAATATGTTACTAATTTGGTTTGCAATTAATAGTAAAACAGTGGTATTTCTTAAAGAATGTTTTTATTGACAAATGAAAAATAGCTATTCTAGTGCATTTAAAGAAGTTTACTTCAAGCTAGGTAACTATCAGTAAAATGTATCACGCACAAAAATTATTCAAGACTGTTGTGGGCGAGTTAGAGGGTGACTCCATCTGAGGAGGCCCCATAATTTCATTAGCCTAGGGGCCCCTAAAAGCCACAATCCGGCCCTGGTTCTGACTCTCCACACCAGAATGGAACTCGCAAACTTTGAGTGACTTTGTTAAAGTAACTGAAATGTTCAGGCACCATAGCACTAATGTAAGCGTCATACATTTTGCCAAATGCAGCTACAAAACACAAGCAAAATCGGTGTGAGTTATCGTATCACTTCTAAAGCGAAGAACCCTAAAAGGCTATTTAAATGAGTTAATTAAGCTAAAACTAACCTTCAAATTCTCCACGAACACCAACTGGATCTCGATACGATTCAATGAATCCAA
Organism: Tubiluchus corallicola; assembly: GCA_030141605.1. NCBI lineage: Eukaryota > Metazoa > Priapulida > Priapulimorpha > Priapulimorphida > Tubiluchidae > Tubiluchus > Tubiluchus corallicola. The sequence continues at coordinate 605,513 of JAQGDQ010000092.1, read as the reverse complement.
TGTACCTGGAAAAATACAGCAATGGTTAAATGTGGACAATTTTACGACAGTTTTTAGACAAATTTTCTCCTTCTTTGTCAAGCTTTTATGCAAATCGCCTTTCCTTGTGATCTTTAGCGACATTTCATTTTGTTGATAACCAGACGGTAATACCGTCTAAATTTAGTGAACAAAAAAAGTTGACATTAAAGTCTAACAATTTTTTTTAAATCTACAAATTTATAATGCATTTTTATTATCTATAAAAGATACTAAATATGAACATGCTAAGAGCACAGAACTTTTCATTAAAATTCCTTCCTAAACCTTTCCAGTTGTAATAAATAGTTAGATATTACAGCATACGTTTATGGCTTAAAAAAGCGAATACAAGCTCGTATTATACAACACTTAAATCACTGCCAATATTTAGAAGTAAATTTACAATGTCAGGTCATCAAAATGTTAGATTGGAATGCCATGTCAAAATATCAATGTAAACAGTTTTGTCTCGCAGCAGTAATTAGTGAATCGTCTAGCAGCAGTGATTAATTAATCAGTCTAGACATTGTATTCGAAGCTGGATCATACAGATAAAAAAAGCCAATATACTGCATGATAAAAGGCGATATTGCGTGAGGCGGTATTGTTCATGCCCAAAGAACACATCTTTGTATAGTACTGTCATGTCATAGTAAAAAATACGAGTCGAATTTATCGGATTTGGGTTTCAAAGCCTTCTTTGTGAAGTTATATTTTTGGGATACATGATTCTAAACAAATTATCAGGAAAAAAATTAATGGAAATTTATGTCTTCATTTCATAATCATTGGTTTGGTGAGCACCCGTACAGTAAGACACATTACTAGCAATGCGATTATGTTAATAATGTTGTCTGAATTTAGCAGTGCTAAACAAGCATTTGCACATTTGCCAGCACCTTCATCACTAGTGTAATTTATGTGCCTGGAAATTATTGCATCAAGGCCGTCCACGTAAAATTCGCAGACATTTCCAGTAGACATTAATTTCATGTTTTACAGTACACAAATAGCTACAGCATGTAAATGGAATCGTTTCGTTTAGTAGCTGTCATGTAAACGTTTACTAAATTTAATAAACTTGGCAGCCCTAAACCTCACTACAAATTAGTCAACTAGACACGTTAAGCAACAAAGTTCAATACAAGCCGAAAACTGTATCAAACTGTGCAAATTGAAAACCATGTTGTGTGTGACAGTGCAAAAATAGAGGAAATAAGAAAAACATTTATAAAGATTTGAACTTTACCAATTTAATAAGCTTTTTTGACAATTGCAATAACAGTATGTCCATGTGTAAATATGCTCATATGATTTTAAAAGTGAACCGATAATTGCCAATGTTATCGATTTAGATATAATTATCACAGGTGCCCTTTGGTTCGTCCGCTGATTGTTTTTAGAGGGCTTCTTGGCAAAATTCATTGTAATGATTTATTTACTGTGTAAATAAAATCACTACTACTACTGCTACTACTACTATCATTAGTATAGATTTTAAGTCAACAAGGATAAATCAATGCACTTTAATATACCATTCCTAAATTTTCAAATGCAATTCAGATTTTAATACCAAAAATGGAAGAACTTTTTGGGGTTTTGAAAATATTAATTACTAATGAACAATGTATCTGGCATCTTTGGATCTCCAACTTAACTACTCTTTGTGTACAGTAAAATTTACGTTTCAACGATGGGTCCTTTGTCTTTAATCCAATGTCGAGATCCATCTTTATGAGCTGGCAGTGAACCGGTAGTGAAACTATTTATATAATTCGTTAACATGGCTTCTTCACATTCATTTGCCGCATATTGCTAGAAAAATTAAAAATAAAAAAATTGATTAGAAAACATCAGCAGAGAGAAGAGGTGAAACCTATCTGCAGTTTTTTTCATACTACACAAGGCATTTGGTAAAAAAAATTCTCTGTACTAAACTAATTTTGAGTCTAAATTAACAGACTTGTCTAGCTGAGTGAGAAGTTGCAGGGCATCATTTTTATCTGACAGATTTATTAGAAGGAATTATAAAAGTTGCACTTTGGCCTTTCAAAATGTTTGGCCATGGACAGTAATAACAGTAAAAAAGTATAGCAAAAAATAATAATAAGAAGCTATAATAACTAACTACGAATCTTTCTTTCCAGCTATGCACATAAAAAATTGTGGCTTTAAGAAAATCAACTAACTACTTACCTGCAACTAAGTAATTTATTCTGAGTCTTGGTACAAAGAAATCAGTGTTGGTACTCATTATTCAGCATTTCATTTATACATAAAAACTTCTTAATATTTTTCCCCACATAATCAAATAGAAGTTTTGCAGCCGTAGTTAAGGTATTTTTAGTGTTCCATGTTACACAGTTGGTCTTAATTTTTCTTCGATCATTGTTTGGTCAGATCCAGTCATACACAAAAGACATCGCTACTTCTAAAAGTGAGTTTGCACCTTGCACATAGTAAAATTTATCACAAAATTATGGATACTTAATGAAGAATCTACAGGAATGAGTTAAAATGGTAGGAACATTTACCTTAGCCTTTTGTAGATATTTCGTTACATAACACATAAGTTTTGAGTAGTCTCCTCTCGTTACTGAAAACGATTCTCCAATAAATTCGCAGTCTCCTAAGAATTCTGTCATGTCTGCATCACTGTTCAGAGTATCTTCAAAACATACACGCTACATTGACACAGAATTATGGCAATGTCAGACAATATAAGGCAAGAATTTTTTTTAGTAGATCAGCTAAATTCCTACATTAAAAATTGTTGCAAACTAGTTAGTTGTAAGTAATATGTAAAAAAAAATTGTACATTTATTTGCCAAACGTGGATAAAACCAAGATTTGAAGTGTTGTGAAGTTTGAAGATAGCTGTCAAAAGAGTAATTCATCTAATACCGAAGGTAAGACTTCACGTTCAATTTTACCAACTTTTTGGTAGTACATCTAAGCTACAGCATACCGTGTCCGTCAGAACAAATGGGATTCATTTGTCAGCAAGCAACAACCAGTAGGCCATACAGCTTAATTGCGTACTTTAACACAATGTTTAACTTAATTGTCAAATTTGTAGTTTTAGCTCAAACGCAGAGCCGAGCTGCTTAAAACTAGTAATACAATAATTTATTTAAAAATTCTAAAGTTGCTTACCCAGCGTGTAAACAGAGGCAAGTCTAACTTCATAACAAGGCTTTTCATTTCTTTGTACTTTGAAAAGGCGTGTATTATATGGACTTATACCCTACAAAAAAAACTACTGCATATAAACGTGTAGATGTAAAACAGTTTGTATGCTAAATATGTCAAAACAAATTCAGACAAGTGCAAGACATTGGCTCATAACACCGACTGCATACATCTGCAACAACAAGTGTGGGAATAATTGATTAGTTTAATAGTTAAAGCATATGCTTAGTGAGCAACATTAAGTAATGTTGAATCTAATCAGTAAATGGTAGGTGAATGTCGGGAAAATGTGTTTCACTTGTCATAATACCCCTACCATTTACTTCATTCAGGGACATAGCTAAGACACTGCTGCCAGGTCAGTATTTCATTTTAGGTGATCATACAGGAAAATGAGCTAAACTTCAGTCATGCCACAGCCATCTCCATTAAATAGATTCCATGGATTTTAGCTTACAGAGTGCCAAAACAATGAAAATGTATGCATATTCAGGATCCAGATTAAGGATTTCAAACTAATGAAGTCATGCTGGAATCTTGCTAAATTATCTCAAAATGGAAACTTGCATGAAAAGCAGGAGAATTTTCAAAACTTTTACTTTTTGTCTATACAAAAAAAGGCAGTTGTATAACCATAGAGATTCAGAAGTATCTTAATAAGCTCATCAACAGTGTTCAATTAATCTTGCTTGATTTGCATATACAATTAACAGTTATCACCTTATCATCCATAAACTTTTGAGCAAGTTCAGCATCTTTCTTCGTACAATTGGCAGAAAAATATGTGCTAACGCCCTAAAAGAAAATGCAAAAATTATGAAGTATTGTACAGATTTCACCCAAAAAGTAATCTAGCAATTAGATACTATCTCTAGAGTTCTTCAAGTAGGGAAGGCTATCCATTTCTTTTTCAATATGAAGTGAGTATTCTTATAAGCTACAACTTTTCAGCTATAAAACACACAAAACAAGTAAAATCCACTGATTAACCAATATATGTTATTATTTGGCATATTACCAATAGACAAAAACACATAAAACAAGTAAAAACCCTGATTAACCAATATTTATTATTATCTACATATTATCAATAGCCAGACATCATTGGCTAATTACTTTCATCTAAACTCCATCAATTTCGAAAGCTAGGCCATTTAGCTATAATCTACTTCTGGGAAACAAAATGCCTCACAGCACAAACTTATGCAAGCTTAACAATATTAATCAGATGTAAACATAACTGTCTAGTGTTTGCCGACAGATAATATTAAACAATTCGCATTCACCCATGTAAATTTGAATCAAATAAATATGGATGTAATCCCTGTTTCCAAGTCCCACTATATATATGTTAAAATTGATGTGAACCCAACCACTAACCAGATTCAGTGTAAAATGTAATAGCTACTCTTTAATTACCTCGAGTCTCGAGGGCTCACAGGGACAAATACACTCAGAATAAAAAACATGACCTCATCACGTTTCCAAAAGAGGTTACTTACATTTTCTCCCAACCCGAGTTCTTTTTCTCGCTCAGTCAATGAATACATGGCAGTAGAGCAATAACTCCAGAGTTCCTCCATGTGCGGCTGTGTCATCAATGCTATATTCTGCTGTATAAGTTTTTCGAGCTTTTCCTAGAAATCCACAATAAGGTGTTAGTTGTGGATCCAGTGGGACAAGGGTCCAGGAGGTCCAGACACTCTTTTTTGACAAGGAACAAATTTAGTACAATGGGTAACCTGCTTGCTGTGAAAAGATATCTGCGAAACCAGGAAGCCTATGTACTTGATCAGTCAATGGCAACACAAAAATTGCTTCTAATGTTCATTCCAAAGTCTTTGGCACACCATTTGCAGTTATTTACCTTTAGAAAGTGCTCACAACTGATTCAACAGTGCTAACAAAATCAGCTCTGTTTAGTATTTAGATAGTGAGAGGAACATATCCATGTCCAAGCTACTTTTGTGGCAAAAGGTAAAACACCAGGACTCCAGATGGGGTATAATGCAGCCCATGCACGAATACGAAAAGGCATCCGTGTTTTTGAACACATTAGCTACTAGCTTCTCAGATCTATTCACAACTAAGTGAACGTGATCGATGAATATTATCTCAAAAAGCTAATTAGACTGGCATACTGCCAAGATTCTAATTTATTCACGAGATTTCTGCAAGCAAAAAAAATCTGAGTAATGGGCAAAAATTGGACGACATGCTTGAATATACTACAATCCACAAACTTGTTGCTTTTTTATTGTAACAGCCCATATGACAATTAATGTAATATGTCTTTCTTTAATACCTGAGGCAAATTTGGAATAAACTTTGTATCGCCAAATCCCTTGTAATTTCCCATATTTGTATAGACACCTGAGGCATAGATCAGTAAAGCCTGCAAAACAAAAACAAACTTCAGCAAGCACTGGAATTAAAATTTATAAAAACCCCGACAAGGGACTTTGTACACATACGCGAAATAAAATAGGTATAAATTTAAAAATGCATTAAGATATTGTAAAAAACATAATGATAGCACGGCTATAGAGTCGCTAGCCAATGGTCAGCTAATAAGAATCATTTGCCTTTCTTGAAAAGTATCAGAAAATTTAATGCTAAAAAGTCACACATTTCTAATACTAAGAGTGACATTTCCGATACTCAAACATTCCAAACGCATGGGGCGCCCATCATAACAGCCTCCTGAATCCTGTTATAAACAGTGAAGTAGAAACTAGAAAAATACATTAATGAGATTAATAATGATTTTATATATGTATCGGTTTCAGATATTATTAGTGCCTTAAAAACAATGAGATTTGGCAAAAGTGCTGGGTTCACTAACATGTTCATTAGCACTTTCTAAAGTGCGATTCACGAAGCCTTTCGCGAGTTTCTTACCTACGAACAATTTGTGCAATCACAGCATTAAAATGCATTTGAACAATTTTGCAAAAACCCGCTGTGAATGGCCTTCGAGCAAAATTTCCCGGCGGATTCAGTGACACAATCATGTACAGCACGAGCTACTTGTACTAAACAAAAAGCACATTAAAATTTAAAACGCTGCAAAATGAGCAAATTGATGTGTTTTGTGCATTTCGTGCATCACATTTACCTGTTTCAGTTACGTTGCGAAAACTTTACAGTGGAATGTTAGTACAATTAATGTTTTTTTAATTGTTATAATTTTAGCATGGGATTAAAAAAAATTGAGTAATTAGTTTCACTTCAGTCATCACTGAGCAGTGACACCTTTTTTCTATATTCCTACATTTGCATTTTCAAAACAATGCTGCAGACGAGTGACTCAGTGTGGGGTTGCTTTGCAAAAAATCACTTATCAGTGTAAAAGACAGTGCTAATAAACATGATATTATTTTTTGTACATCCAAGTGAAAATGTGATGGTAATGTCAGGCAGCATGTTTTCTCCTTCCCTTCAAAAGAACAATGAATCTATGAAATCCCAGCCCAAATTGCCATACATTAGAAGTAATACGTTATTATTTAAGTTTGAAAATGTCGTATAAACAATAAAATTATCACATTTCAGGTGCATGCCTGTCAATTCGATGGTTGCACTCTTTTATCTGGTGGACCAACGTTAGTCTGTATAAGCACTTCATCACTAATACTGGCCCTAGACTTTGGAATAACATCAATGAATACATAAAAAATTCTCTATCTATAAATAACTTCAAATTTTAATTTTCTACATCGCCTTTTTGTTTGCTATGCATCTTTTATGTGTGAAATAAACAGCTGATTGAGTGACTGATTTATTACTAATAGACAAACTAAAAGTGAAAGATGATTTTGATAAAAATTACTGAACAATCCCCATGCATGAAATGAAAACAGTATTGCAGAAAATAAAAGTTTAACTCAACAGGTGTGTGCTTTGGATCAAGGCCACACACTGAGAAATTTTGGTCAATAGAGCCATTTATATTACAACTTTCAAAAACAACAGCAAATATGCAATTATTCATTTTTTCCGCTGTATGGAGTCCAAAGACCTCAGTTTCTATGAAAAAAGACCTGAACAGCATACTAGGTCCTTTATACGCAATTTGATATTTTTATACACAAAGATCTCTACTGCAGTACGGATCAGTTTTAAATCAGCAGGTGCCACAGTTTCACTTTGTTTCAGAGCATTTAAGAAAGTTCAAAAAATATAATTTCTACCTTCCATTCATCTTCCGTGAAGCCACAAGAAGGGCTTCGTGCCAATTCCTCTAGCATTTTCAAAGGTTGCGCTCGAAATAACTTCTGTAATACTAAAAAGATAGCTGGCGACTCTGGTGATGTCTAAAATGTAACGAAAAATATATCTGACACAGATTAGGACTGATTTTATTGTTAAGCAGTGCCCGTGTTATTGCATATACAGCTGCTTATAAACTCTTTCAAAATACCCGCGGAATAAATAATGCAAGGGTTTTTATCACGGATGCAGAACGGATGCATAATATTCAAACGAGAGTGAATTTCAACCAAAATGTACAATAGTATTTCGCAACTAGGAGCAAGTGTCACGTGATTTTTTTCTGCAAGCCTTTGTGGAAAGAACTGATAAGGTTTTTTCACGTCCACAAGGTTAATACGCAATAACACAATAACCCAGACCTGATTACTAGATGCATTAAAAACAATGTAAGCCTATAGTGCAATTTGTCATCATCTAGCTGGTTTGTGCATCCTACATACATTGTACAGAAAAATTGTACATAAACTGAATGAAGCAGTTCGCAAAGATAAAAAAACATATGCACAAGATGTACACTAGACACAGCAATGCAGATAATCACAAACACAACTGATGAACTTTACTATTTACAATGTATGTAATGTAATAGCTATTATGCACAGTGAATTAATATACATGTACCTGCATAAGAACAATGAGTCCGCCATACCAAGCAGCTTTAGATAAGTAATGTGCATATAACTTCTCTTTAAGAGAAAGACCAGCAAAAGCATCTTTGCAGTCTAATTGTACAACTGGAGTGTTGTTCGGTAGAGTGTAAGGGGAAGACATTCTTTAACCTGAAATTACGCATGAAATCTATAAACACTACGACAAAATCAAATACACTATTAATTACCTTAAGTGGAACATGTGTAATATTTTAAATCGCCAGCAATACCAGGCTTGCCTACAAAATCACATCTGCTACTTACCGGAAAACGTATGAGCAATAAATAATATTGGAAGATATATTACACATCAACAAGCTCATTTCTTAGCAACTAATAAATAAACAAAATAATATGACTAACATTGACAAAAAGAGCTTTTTGATGAAGTGTGCTGTAGTGTGATTCTGATCAAGTAAGTCGCTTCTTGTTTACTGCAGAGAAATTATAGGCTTACCATAGAAGGGATACAAGCTTCGTTACGGTCCAGTTCATTACAAAACCTTCATTTTGGCCCAATAACATTAAAAGTTTTAGTGTACCAAGGGCAGATGATAATTAATTAATTAGTTATCCCACTTTGATGACAGATGGACAGTTTGAAATGTATTTTATAAAAAAGAAAGGACTTATGGATAAATGTATTGTTGTACATACCAATGTATGTGTAATATCAGTTGCACACAAACCAATAAAATAAACATGTTATTATTACAAAAATGGATATGTACAAGAATGGTGCTATCGACAACAACTGTTACACATCATCAGGTAGCTTGCTTAAGTAGACTGACGATTATATATGTGTGATAGTATTGCACAGCGAGCAATTACTGAGCATGCTCAAAGGAGCTGTCAGACATTAGGGGAGTGCCACTACATAAGAATACTATAGATATCATTTTTCCACGACACATTCTCTCACTGAAAACGGTCAGAAAGTAAAGTATATGAGCATGATTTAAATACTATTAGTGAAACAGGCTAACTGTAGCAGTCTGTCTTGCTAGTACATAGTCAATTAATTGACCGAGAGAACAAAAAGCACTCAGTAAATTAATCGTCAAAGAAAAAAATAGAGTTAGGAGTTTTTCGCATCATGCTTAGTTTGCTTACATAACAAGTTGCAAGGCCATTCCTTGCTAAGAATTGCTGAAACTTATTAAAAGATTCAATATTTGGTACACGTTTCAAAGTTAGTGCATAACACCAAGACAGCAATTTTTGCGCGTGAGCTAAATGATATTTATTTATAGCCGAACTACACACCTTTATATTTTAGCATCAAATTATCAAGAAAGAAGAAAAAAATACTAAAAATCTAATTTTATAACCCACTTTTCTGGCTAAAAACTAGTACTGCAATTGTAAAAAACTTGTATTTTCAAACTCTGATAGTAGCTCGTGAAAGCAGTCATTTTGCTTCGGGTTTTTTGTGTTGCCAAATCCAGGTCGTCCTCCGGAAGTGCTATCTACTGGATTTAAACATAGCTTCAGTGAGTTCTGGCAAACGGTTGCTAAGTGTTTTGTAGAAATGCAACAAAAAACAATGGCTAACTTTCCTAGCGATTTTCTCAAGGTTATGTTTTTCAGCGTGCAAGGTCCACCTCGACTTTAATGTGGATTATCTCAGCTTAGAAATAACATAGAACGATGAGTTTGGTATCAAAATGATCCTCATGAAATTCAAAATTCAAATTATTTATTTTTATCCCAAACAAAAAATACAACATCAATAAATACAACTTATGAACAAAGTGGATGAGAAGGGATGGCGACAAATATATGTTATTGAATCAGCTACCCTACTTTGCTTTTTGAATAGTTAATGGATAATGCGAAACAGGCTGCAATATAATATAATAATTAATATAACTTAATATTATATATAAGGAGTACAACAATTTAAAAATTAATTATAATACAAACAAATAATTAGATTTAATGGCGATTTAACACAGCAAAAAAACTAACAAATAATATAATTTGACTAAATGAACAAAAACAAATTTGTGTACAAAATCACAGTAGATTACAATGGAAGAAGCAAAACATCGTGCAAATTAAAATAATTAATATCATCTAATAATAATTCACAAAACCAAACGTTACAAAACAAATCAAAACTGTAATTCTAAATTCATCAAAAATTACTGATGATTCAGGATGTGCGAATGAGTAGAAAAGCTTAATTGCCGACTAATGGACGATTTTACTATGCAAGCCCCGTGTACTACATTGCCAGTACTGAGTACGCGGGGAGGCCGTTCGTGGCGCCGCGCGATACGGGAATATCAGGCAAACATCTCACCTGTTTTATTAAGCAAGCAAGCAAAGGCACAAAGGACGAAATTTAACTACACTGTGAAATTTGTTCTATCAGTTACTAACTTAATAACGCATAATCGGCGCAAACGCAAAAAATCGGCATGTGCAGATGCCTGTCAAAACTAACCGATAAAATTCAATTCAGTTTGATTTGTTTTAACCCTTAGCCGAGCCAGGTTTTTATTTTTCAATGAAGACCAAGCGTGGTAAAAATTACCCCATGAAGGCTTTACTTAATATGCTTTACTAACTGGACAGAATGACCAACTGGTAATTGATGTGTTCCTATTAATACAAAACCAAGTTCTGTGGTAAGTTGGCATAAGTGTATGAGGGCAGCAAGAATAAAAAGAGGCCTTCCACCATTGGGCCATATTGTTTATGCTATATTATTTATGCTTAGTTTTTCAAGTCTTGCGAAAAGTTTTATAATGAACTAGTAACGATGTTTACTGTTTAATTCTAAGACAACCACTTCGTCTTCACTTGCTGGATCTTTTAAAAAAAATTTTCAAGAGTTCAAGAGTTTATTCATTTCCACATTGCATCTTACAATTATCATTAAAATACAGATAATTATCCATTTAAATAACTATAAATATGAATAAATGCAGTATTATCGAGAAATTACAAAATGCGGATATACGTGTGCAAATTTCATTACAGAATAATTTTGATGCATACAGTTTGAGCCTAAAAGCATAGCTTGACAGGCCAAACTGTACGTGGAAATCTTAAAAAAAAATGGGGGGGGAGTAATGAATGAAAGATGAAATGGAGCGAGAATTAAGAAAAACTGTGATCATGGTTACAAAGTGTTCAGTAACCTGTTGAGCATAGTCACGTTATATTAAGATTACTGTGGAAAAAAATGCAGGTTATTACCATTATCAAATTGTGTTACTCTTAATACTTTTGAAATATTTCTTTTCTGACGGTTTTGTTAAAAGGGAGTGACCACATTTCGAATTGCGGCTTAGTCTGTTCCATAGGACTGGTCCCATATAGCTAATGAAGTGTTTCGCCATATTTGTTCTACAACGTCTTGGTATATATTCATTATGTCTGGTATTGTATTGTTTTACATTTATCTTGACTGGATTTTCAAAAAAAGTTGGAAATAAGTTGTTGTTGGTTCTATACATGTATATACATCCATTAAAATTAATAACATCATCCAGAAGTAATATCTGACATTGCTTAAAATGTGTAGTAGTAATTGTCCTCCTTTTGTCTAGTTTGAAGATGACAGGTAAAAATTTTCGTTGTAAAACTCTTAAGCATTCTAAATTTGTAGTATAAGTAAAGCCCCATAATGTTGTGCAGTTATTTAAATATGATAATATTAAACTGCTGTATAATGTTAGAAGATGTTCGGTGTTCAGAAAGTTTTTATTATATGAGATGATACCTATATTTTTTTATATTTTCAATCTGGTCATGAATATATGTGGTCGCCAGTCTAGATGCTCATTCAGTATTAATCCCAGAAATTTCAGTTCTTTTACACGTGTAATTCTTTTGTGGCCTATTATTAAATCGTTGTTCGCCTGAATTGGTTTATTTCGGGATCTAAATTGAATGTATTTTGTTTTTGATGATTTTAGTGAAAGTTTATTTGTTTTGAACCATATAGCTAGATCATGTACAACTGTATTTATGTAGTCAATATTGGTTTCTATTTTATGAAAGCTAAAAAAATGCTTGTATCATCAGCAAACTGAAATAAATTGTGATTTTTAACACAAAATTTGATGTCATTAATATAAATTAGAAAAAGTAGTGGCCCAAGGACTGAGCCTTGGGGGATGCCATATTTGATTGGTGCTACATCTGAAAAAGCGTTATTATATTTTACTGTCTGAGTGCACCCTGTTAAATAATTCTTTAGCCACATATGAGGCAAACCTCTGATACCGTAATAGTACAACTTATTTAGCAGAATGTCATGGTTTACTGTATCAAATGCTTTTGATAGGTCGCAAAATACTCCGTAGGATGTGCCATTTTTTTCAACAGTATTAATGATATTTTCTATAATTTTTGTTAAGGCCATTTCAGTGGAGCTACCTTTTCTGAAACCAAATTGTTTATTACTCAGAATTCTTTTTTTTTATTAAATAATGAGATAACTGATTGTAAAAAACTTTTTCTAATATTTTTGATATAAAAGGCAATAAGGACACTGGTCTATAATTGTTCAGAGACATGGGATCATCTGATTTAAACAAAGGAACAATAATTGATTCTTTCAATTTCGTTGGTATTTCACCTGTAAGAAAACATAAATTAATTAAATATTGCAAAGGTTTAGAGATGTAGTCAATGGTGTCTATTACGACTTTAGGTAACATTTTGTCCTTACCAGCTTCATAGTCATCAGCTTCAAGCTCAGTCACCTGTACAGCTGAAGTCCTCGTCATATTACTAGAATTAATGAAGAATGTCCACAAACTTTAATGTGAAATTCCTCAACAGATTACTAGAAAAATCACTTTGCAAACTGTAGGCCGAATTGGAGGTTTGCAGCACTTCTCAGTTTTAAAAATAAACACAATGTGCTGCCGGAAAGAAAAATACTGCAAAGTAAATTCAAAAATTTTGTCTACATAAAAGACCAAGGGGGCTAATAAGTTACCCCATATCAGGTAGTATCTGATACCCATGCTATGTAAAAAAGCATGAATAATACTTTTCAACAAAACCATCAATACTAGTTTGAAAATTTTTCGTTATGTGCATTAATATAAAGAATGTGAGCAAACAATCTTGGCGTAATTTTTTACCCCGGCTTGGTCGGCGAAGGGTTAAAGCCCACTATTCTGCGACACTTAGACATCGCTAAAGTGGCGTTTATGTAGCATCAGGATTAGGGATGAGCATTCTCTAGCAGAAAGCGAATTCGAATCGAATCTGTGACTTTCGAATTCGAATCGCACCCAATTTCAGTATTTCGGACCCGAAATGAGTTTGAAGGATTTTCGAACCACTAGTAAAGTGGTCTTACAAAAAATCATGTATATTACTTCATTTTGTTCTGCATTAAAACCATTAATAGTTTGCTAAAAATTTTGCACTGAAATTGCAGCTAAATTGTGCTAATTTAAGCCGTTTAAAACATTTTAATGATAAAGAAGGGGCTAAAGTGCTGAATTATTCAAATCTATAATTTTAAGTTCCAGTGGAGTTCGAACGTTCGATGCTCACCCTTAATCAGGATGGGTTTTCCACATACGGAAAATAATCAATAAGAATAGCTACAGAAAAAGAGGAACACATACGGCATTGAAACACTATAAACCGATTTTATCTATTCCGCACCCCTCAAAACGCATTCGGATGCTACGTAAATTCCGCTTTGTTATTATAATAGAGCCACGAATCATGATCAGGGGTCAAGCAGCACAGCAATAGAAACATATTTTTTCCCACAAAATTATCGCCAATTAAAGATTGATAGTTTATGTTCAGGTTAAAAATATAAAGGTTACAAGACAGAAATCTCTTGAATAAAATTGGATAATCTTTTATTGCAGAATGTAACAAAAACATTTTAAATATAATACATTACAAAGATTATCATCATTATTTCTGATGTGCAACATAATGAGCATACAACTGGCACGAGACAAGAACCTTAACCACTACAACTTGTATATTTAAAGTCACAATTGAGGTGATAAAATCTACAGCTGGCAGGTACTGATTTGTACAAAAAAAAATCATCAGTAAAAGAAGACATTGCATGCAACAACTTAACATTAAATTCTTCACCAAATCAAAATTATAAATTCCAATGAATAACTTTTTCATTACAAAAAACACTATTATTAATGCAAAAATGCTCAGTGACCCACCTCGCTAATTTAATAACATTTACTAGAGCATGTTAATCAATAAACTGCTGTTAATCAATATACATTTTAAAATTGATTTATTAAAAAAACAATTTTGATTTACAAAGTGTTAAACCTCATTACTTAACTTTTAAGTAATAATAATATAAAATAGCTAAAGTGAGACAACTAAACAAAAGAAATAGCGTCCCAAATCTACACAAGCCATGAGTTCAAGACAAGTTAATGTGTTCATTATTGACAATACTTACTACTGTCTTCACTATTCATATTCAACATTATACTTACCAAAACACATTATAGACAATGATGATGATAGTAAGGCACATTATAAAACTAGTGATAAAGTAATATTGTAATTAAACAACAACAGCCCACGACAAAACGACTAATAAAGGTGCAAAAATGTAACACATGTAAAAAGGATATACTGGTTCAGTGCTTGTCCTAAAAAGCAAATATTAGTGCAATATTTATACATACCTAGAAAAACTGGTAAATATCTGAAGATGTAATGACAAGTCTCAAGCAAATTGAACCATCTACACATTTCTATCAGATGCCTAAGGCAGCCTCCGCAATTTGCACATAGATCAAACTCAGTAATTCCGTAATCAGTTACTTAGAAAGAGACTAACTGTTATAAAGACCATAAACGTTGTTTGGGCAAACAAATACTTCATCAATAATAGTACAAGTTTGTCTGTTAAACATATTTTTGTGATAAAAAGTACACTATGCCAACTATAAAACCCCGATGTAAAATGGCCAAGTTAACAAATATGTAGAGGACATAGTCCACAGTTATTTTTGAAATCAGTTACACTAATTGAGCATAACCATTCAGCAAAATCTGACCACACCAGAAACATTGTCAACTAGTTAATATTGATTTTCAAAAATATAAAATGTATCAATATGAAAATAAGGTAGAACAGTTTAGTAAAAAAGACGTATTCGAGTGGCACAGAGGTAAATGAAAACAACAACCGTTCTCTTTACAGTCACTGTAATGCAACGAAAGCTACAATTTTCCATTATGGCAGCGCAGTCAGTGTATAGAAATAGCCTTTAAGACTACAGTAATTATAAATTCAGCACAATGCTGCACTACCAGCCAAATATGCATAAATCACATTTCATGGAACTTAGCTTATCGCACAGTCTTGGGGTATCAAGACTGCATTAATTGCCTACTGACACAATCTCATACTTTCATCCATGCTGTAGCATTATCCTAAGACTCCAACTTTGTCTTGGCGTTTGATTCTGACGATATTGACTGCAAAATGTCTAGTATATTTTCAACCCCAAACAAATACCCGTCTTCATGGTTGCCCTCAATCCAGGGGTCTCTGTGAGTAATGGATGTGCCCGGTGGAATGGGCAAGGTCTTGCCAAAGTCGATCACCCACACATTTGCCAGGGCTGTATGATCATGGACGAACAGGAGTGAGGAACCAATTAACTGGAAAGAATAAATAAACATCTTGAAAACATTAATCACAAAAAGATAATCAATACAAATAACTGGAGATAAAAATTACTGTGTATGTTAGTCATTTTGGTAAAGTATGTGCTGAGCACAGCGTAGTGTTTAAGTAGGTAAAATTAACAAAGGATTCGATTGTGTTTAAAGAATGGTGTCATGCAAAAAGTTGCTAAATATAAGTCAAAGCAAAATGAATCTCACACAGCAGATATCAAATTACCAACGCAGTTAACAGTCAGTCACCAACAGGATACAAGCAGCTAGGCAAAGATAAATAGATAAATAAAGGTTCATTGTCATACAAAAATTTCAGTTAAAAAACTGGATAAAATTTCATTTATAATAAAAAGACAATTAAAAGACATTAGCTGTAAACAATAAAATGATAAAAAAGGCTAAGATTATACAAAGTGCAATACTGATACAGCTTACTGGTAAAATACACAATAACACAATAAACAAAATTAAATGAGAAACGAAAAGAATCGAAGAACTAACAGTAATGCACTTATTGCAGGTTTTACATATGCACATATAAATTTTTCTTAAAATTTATTTTTCATGTTACTGATAATGTGATCATTTTAAAACAAATGAGATGGCATTATTCAATAACAAATTGATTAATATCACATTAGTTAACAGAATCAACAATTAACAATTAAATGTTGGTATGGCATACACTTATTTCTGTAGCAAAATATACAACATTTTACATTACTAATAAATTAATACTTAACCGAAACGTACTAAATACAATACGCTTTGTTCTTACCTCATGATGTTGGAAAAATGGGGAATTTTCGCATGTGGTTCGAATAGCTCTTAATCTTCTAATGTATTTTTTCTGTAAAGAAAATTTTTTGTGGTTAAGATCATTACCAAAGTTTCAATCAAAATTTTAAGTAATAAAAATTCTTAATCTTCTAATGTATTTTTTCTGTAAAGAAAATTTTTTATTGTTAGGAAAGTGTTTAGCAACAAATGTATCTTTATCAAAGTTTCGATTAAAATTTTTAAGTAATAAAAATTCTATAAAAATAAATATTTTATCAACTAACATAGAAGATCAGGAAATCATAAATTCAGCATCTTGACAAGAATTTCGATATTAATTCTATCAATGCACGCTGATTCTAAACTGGTCACACAAACTGCATTAATGGCTTGCTGGACAGCCCTTACTAAGACGGACTTTAACTAGTTGCTACAATAATCAACTTCTTTGGTTATATGACTCATACCATAGTTAAACTAACGTTTTTTGAGAAAATTTGAACTCGTTGCATGGATATACCATAATAGTCAAAGATTCATTTAATAACTCAAAATCAGTATCAGTATACGAATCACTAACTGTTTAACTACCCAGTTTCTATGACTCACTGTAATCTCATTGTTTGTGCCAATAAAATCCTTAAAGGCTTGCGTAACCTGTTCTCTGGTTTTGGTTGTTTTGAAGTCTTTCGTTGATGAGCCATCGGCTCTCTGGAATAAACAAACAAACAAACGTCAAGTGACTAGTTACCACAGAAAAATCTCGCCAATGGTACTAAGATATCGAGATGAAAAACCATTATAATTTTTGTAATGACATTTGAAGTAGTCCTTAAGAAAATTTTATTCCACCTCTGAACAGCACTCACAATCACATTCAATAATCTATAACAATGTATGTTGAGAACTGAGTAATACACTCAGAACGGAATATTTTACAATGTCACAGATCCGAATGTCACTTAGGGTGTTTAATTAGTATGGTTTTACAAAAACCAAACTATAGATAATAAGTTTTACCTACAAGCAGAGAAATGTACTTATTTTGGGTTTTCTAATAACATTGGAGTAACCCACCACCGCTAATTAAACCAACCCGGTCTCCCAAAGCCATATACAGTCAACCTCGGGTATGAGGTACTCGTTTATAAGGGACACTCGCTTATACCACCAACACAAGTCCCGATTTTTCGTAACATTTTTCCTATGTAAAAATCTTCATATATAATATACTCGGACATAAAGAACTTTCGGTTATAAGCGACGATATCTTCAGGTCCCGCATAATAGAAACCCAGGTAAATTATCTCGCATATAAGGGACCCTATGATTAAAGCGAAATTGATCGATTTTTAACCTCAATTTTTCGCAAACTCGGCCTTCGAACAGCTCGGTTTCCGCGGTCACATACATCTCGCATCACTGAAGGAGCTTCCTACATACCGTTTGCCCTGAATGTGTAGCAATAATCCATAAAAATATGAGTAAAAGTACAGTGTAGCAATAATCCATAAAAATATGAGTAAAAGTACAGAAAAGTATAGGTCTAGATACATCCTCGTTCTGACTCAACTTCGGCTATAAGGGACATCTGATATAAGGGACGGTTTTTTCCGGTCCCAAGGTGTTCCTTATATCCGAGGGTGACTGTACATAAAAATACACTGAAATCAAAATTGAAAAACAAATTAAGAAACTATTGGCAAGCATAATTATAATACTAATTAAGCAGATAAAAACTAAACTGGCTATGCAAATTAAATCCCAGATGAAAAACTGCCTATACACTACAGCATACACCACATTACATTTTAACATGGATAAAATGGCAAGCACATAATAAGCTGCACATTTAATCAATCAGTGTTCTGGCAGTTCACAGTTACCCACCATTTTATGCAGTTAAAATACCAATGCTTTGTTGTATAATTTGCCCTAATGTAAAATTTATCGAAGATAGCTACAACCAATTTTTAAGACATATAACCTGCTTTCTGCGTTGATGAGTATAAGGTGCAGAATGCTGCAAATACAAATAAGTTTTGTTTAATAATGCAATAATGTCTTAAATAATGTGTGCACTAGCATTGGAACCCACTTAAAATGTTTAATCCATATGACCGGTATAATTTGCCCTGATGTAAAATTTACCAAAGATAGCTATAAACAATTTTTAAGACGTATAACATGCTTCCTGCATTGATGAGTACAAGGTGCAGAATGCTGCAAATACAAATAAGTTTTGTTTACAAATACAAATAAGTTTTGTTTAATAATACAATAATGTCTTAAATAATGTATGCACTAGCATTTGAACCCACTTGAAATGTTTAATCCACATGACCGAGTCCTACTTACAGGCCCTGAAAACCCTGCGATTTTAATCCTGTTCAAATTTTCAATTTTGATTAAATGATTTCTATCACTAAGAGGCTGCTACAACGTGACCTAAGGAAAAGGTGAGGCTAAAGTCGAGGATTAATGTTACTATGAAGATAGGACTGCATAATTTTTACAGCTTTCCTGTGATAAATGGGCATATTTATTTATATGAAACTTCTGTCCTGTTTTCATTATAAAAGAAATAGCAAGAGAAATGGAGGCACTAATGCTGAGCACTCCATAGGACATAAAAAGTCAACAAACCTTTATTCCTTCAATTCGGAACCCCAAACTTGCTGTGGAACTAATGGTTTCCCTCCAGATCATGTATCTAGGTTTGGTAACTCCCTGTTGTGCATGCTCCTCTTCTGTAGGCTCCTCTGGGTTCACTTGAATCATTTTCTCATACATGTCCTAAAATGGGGGATAAGTATGTGAAGCTTCCAAGAATTATTTACATCAAATAGACTAGAGCAACCTAAACTGGAACCTGCGCTTGCATCTTCACCTGACTAATGTACCAATTTTGGACTAATACACAGTTTTAGTTTGGTAAACGAATACTAAACTGTATCAACACTATCTTCAAGTTGGAATGAATATTCATCTGGTTTGGTGTTTAGGTGTTAAATTGACTGTGGAAAATTCTCTGTAACACGTTCCTACTTTAATAGGATTTTTACGTGTTACAGTTAACAATAAGATTATAGGTCTACAGGCAGGACTTGCCGTATGTTTTCAAATGCGAAAGCAAAACATATGATGAAGGAAGTAACAAAAGATTGAGAACAAGATGAACAAACAATACCTTTCGAAGTTTGGGCTTCTCTCGGGCTTTGGCAAGTTCATCTTCTAAGTAAGTGCGGACGCCAATCTTGCAATCCATGACACAAGGTGAATCGAAACCAGCGAGTAAATCCTCCATTTTCACATATTCTGCAGTTTACGTTAAGGACAATGTTCTTTGTGCAAACAAAGTACAATCATAATTAGCCAGTTAACTGATTGACTGACAAAAACAGATTACATCAATGTGGGCCGAACAGTATCATTATGAAAACAATTTTAAACCAATGATGACTTCACAAAAATTTAAGGGTATACATGAGACTATTAGACTACACATGTTATATGATTGCTAACACAAACTGTACGAATTTTTATAGCAGCTACAATGCTTCTCTACAAGTTACATGCTAACTAACAGACAAAGAGAAAAGTAATGCAGAAAATGATTGCCAAAAAGCAGGGATTTCTTGCCTTCTTTATATCCTGCCGCAGAAAATGTTCTTCATTCGATTATGCCATTGCCCAGACATATGGAGCTAGCATTCCCTTTTTTGTGCATTTCAAGCTGAATGGATTTTCTGACTGACAAAATTAGTCACTGAGATTGAAAAGTGCCAGTTTTAATAATAATAACATTAATAATAATAATCAATAATAGACTATATCATTGCAAAATTCATGGCAAAAGTCGTGAAGTCTCATTTGCATGCAGTATTCGCAAAACTTTATGCTATTTGGACCAAATAAGACACTTTGTGAAAGAACTTTAAATTACTATTATTCTTTTGCCACTGCTTAATATAAGTATCTTTCCCGCATTGAAACTAGATTGCTACACACCAGTATACTTGAAGCAAGTTTTTTTTTAAATAAAAATCTTTTTCTAATAAATTACATGCACTTGTAAAGGATACTCTCCCCATCTCTGTCAACAGAACCTTGGAAGTGAGGCACATACGGTCGCATAATGTCGCTCATCAATTTTTCTAAACATTTTGCTTCTTTTGGGCAGTACTTTTTTAAAATAGTGCCCTGGTCTCCAGCTTTGAAACAACCTGAAATGCACAAAATGAAAGGTTAGCTGACATTTCAAATGGCTCTGGTTCTAGTTCTAGTTCAAAAATATGTACATGTAATCTCAAGATGCATTCCTCTGAACAAATTAACTTTTTACAGATTAAAAAATATTATTACTGAATCTAAATTACTTAAATAATTCTGTAATAATCCAGGAAAAAAAGAAGTAATAAGCTTGTGTCACACAGAGAAAGCCATAAGGAGCAAGCCATAGTCCATAATTCATAAGCCATAAGGCGTCTTCCTTCTTCTGTAAGGAACACGTCGTAACCCGCGATATGTGCCTTGCTCTGTGTAACTAGTAAGTCGTCTTGCCATAATCTATTTGTGGCATGAGGCACAAATCAGTTTTCTGAATCATTCAAGTGTCGAAAATGCATGTACTACTGGATCCACTTGCAATATGGTTCAACAAAAAGCGCAAATGCAAACTAAATAACGAAAGTGAAAAAACGAACATGCTCGCAAATCATTTTATTCAAATAAGATTGTCAGTCGCATACATTGTATAATATGATTCACTGGTATGCTGCCTCCTGCATGTAGTATACATTTCTCATGTACACTGTAGTAATATAGCAGTCGTAAATAAATGTTGTGGGTTAAGATGCCTCTTAATGTTTCTAGTACATCAGTATTATGAATTTTTATCATATAAATGAATTGTACACTCTAAAAACCACAAATGTGTTAATTATCCATTAGCGATTGCCAAAAATGTGTTATGACAAATGAAATTCAATACCAAATTCATATCATAATAAGGCGCCTTCTGAACTGCTCAAAATGGCTTGTGAGGAGCCTACCGTGGATTATGTCTGACGTCTTATGGTAGACAAACCGCAGTTGAAGGAAAACGGCAAATGGTTATCTATCTGACAGAGACCATTGGTTAGCATACGTTCATTTTCCATAAAGCAGCTTTTTCTACTTACAGCTTATGCCTTACAGATTATGTCCGGCTCTCTTTGACATGGGCCTTAAGTGAATTAAATTGCCGATATCTACTAATTTTTTAAAAATCTGTAAAACTTTTGTCCATCATTAGGAACAAATATTTCTTACATCCGACATGCCATAAGCAATATCTGCATTTTATGACAAACTAATGCATCATACGAGTACATTTATATGGTGTTGGTTCTGTATGAAGACGAAAGCAAAAATTGCTTCACAATTTTCATCAATGATTACAAATATTAATTTAGATAAAATCTTACTGCCGAAAACCGAAAAGGCACATTAGAAATCATACAGAGCATGTGACTCCACTTACCTTGATGGCCTGCAAGCTGGACCCATGGATACTTTTGCTTCTTGTAATACTGTATAAAAGGTGACCAATGAACCATATTGCGAATTTTTCGCCATCCTGAGATCTGGAAAAACAATTAGAAAACTAAAGCGGCTTAGCTTAAAAATTTGGTTGTGGCTATGCGCAGATATGGCAGCTTTCATAAATGTACCAGATGTCATTGTGGAACAAGTCATGAGACCGATGATTGATATGACACAGTTTTTCAAAAGCACCAGCCAACATAACAGTGCAGGTAGTGACTCTAGATTCAGACGGTACATCAATGGGTAACTAGACCAGTCAGGTGTTAGTATGGACTAGATTTCCTGGCAAATTTCTAGTATACTCTAACCTCAGAATTCCAAATCACTGAAATGCCAAACTAAGGCACGTTTTCACTCGTCAAAGATTTTGTTTAAAATATGCATGGAGTCTGCATCGTCATAAGTTGTCAAACAAGGGCTTTCAAAAATTTATGTAGTAATTTTTCAAGCGTTCAGTGCACATTTTTTTTATTTATATCATTAATCCAAAGCAACCACGCTTGGCCTAAAAATGAAAGCATTAAAAAATCCCCACAGATTTCCTTCAGCATATTTATAAAATATGTCAGACTGAAATTACATATTAACCGTCCTTGAGGGGTGAACGAAGAAAGATGTACAGCATAGAAAAGTCATGTAGATGGTTGCGTTGGGCCAGAACTTGACTTATTATCAATGATAATCTACTAGTATTAATAGTAAGACCCACAACCGATAAAGGTGTCATAGCTGTACATTCAGATACATATACATCTCTCCCTTCAAAATAAATAGCTGGATGCAAAACGGCAGATGTATCATCCTAGTCATCATGGTAGTCAACTATCCACTTACTGACAAAGCTCAGTGTTACTCTATTTCGGTCACAGATTTAAGCTTTTAAACTGTTGGTAGACCTTATTGTCTTACACCATTTCCTAGTCGCACTTAGGTCCAAGGCTATCTTAAACAGCTGTCTTAGGTTAAATATGCAATCAATCAATTAAATCAACTGAAGATTTAAACCTACCGAAATCAGCAAAATAAATTATGACCAAAGTGATAGTGTAACTACAACACATTCAAAAAGAGTTGGATTCTCAAAATTGCACGCCTCAGTGTCGACTCTCAAGGATACTATAATAGACAATATATAGATATCTCGTAATAAACAAGCCGCGATGAATGGTGTACAAAGAAAACCTTGTTGTAATCCAAGTACATCATAAGAAACTGCAGCCTCATTGTCACATATTTATCATTAACTTTTTCCTAATCATTCACTTAATCACTCATTTTGTGTATGCCTTCTTATAAGTGAAGTCAATCTTCCCCTTCAATTATCATAGTTTCCAGGTATTCCAAAAACTTCAGTCAGTACTGCTGTACTGATTCATTACTAATACTGGTTTGTCTAATACTGGTGGTCTGATGTAAGCTTGCGTTTTGGGTCTATAGTGCCATATGTTGTAAATTGTTATATTAATACCTAACATTGGATTTTCTACATAATATGCGACTAACATTTAACGTGTAGATGTATGTTTAGAATTGTATATATTTGGCAAATAAGTATAACTTCTTCAAAATAAAATGTTATTGCCAACCAGTATCAAACAATTACTGTTCACTTTTAAGGCATCTAAAAAAACTTTTACCAGAATGTAGGAACAACATGCGTAGTACAATTCAATAAGTAATAGCCAAATATTAATTGACATATACAGATACTTCGACAATTTAACTTACAAACTACACTTCTTCATTAGTATTTTACCAGTCCACAAACAAAACATTGTTATTTGTAACAGAACAGTCAATTTCAGAACCAGGGCCTGCTCCTGGAACTGGTCTGGCTCTGCAACCGGCAGTTGTATTACAACTAACAATGTTTAGTTTATGGTCTGGTAAAATAGTTTCATACTAATAAAGATACGAAGACTGTAAGTTAAATTGGTAAATTATCTGTAGATATCAAACAATATTTGGTTATCATCTACATAAATGTACTTCTAAGTTACTTCTACATTCTGGTAAAAATTTTTTGTTTTTAGATGTCGTGAAAATGAACATTTGTTTATATGTAAGATCAAACAATTAAATTGCATAGTTGATTAATTGTGGTCAACTGCATTTTCCAGTAGTGATTCCACTAAAATCAAAAATTTAGCTTTTTTAGTACACTGCGCACTTGGTGATAACTTAGCTCACTCATTTTTAATTCTCGTTGTATTGGCTAGTCTAGCTATACTAGTTGTTAATAAACTCCTTAAGGCTAGTCTAGCTATACTAGTTGTTAATAAACTCCTTAAAAGTTTTTATCTGATTAACTCAGTAATTTCAAATTTTTATTGACTACAACATTATTCAATTTCATAATTGGTAATATACTATGATTCTAACGTAAGTTCTAACAAGAAAACGCTACAAAAAATGAAACAGCTGATACGAATATAAAACAATCTCAATGTTCAGCTTTCATTTTCATGATTCAAAAATTTTAAAACCAAAAACTGATGCTGACGTTTTGATTACGTCTAGATCTAGATTCAGATCCAATATGTAACGTCTTATGATTTTTAAAAATGATTTTTAATCCAACAATTTTTGTAGTAGAATAAAAAAACGACTGGCAATATATTTGTAATTTTTACACCACAAAGACAACAATAATTAAAATTAACAGGTCTAGCAGATTTCCAATTCATCAGGCATTTTCTAATCATATGACTTTAAATACAATGAAAAAATTCAACTTTAAATTTCATCTCAAAGCTTGTCAGCAACATTTTGATGAAAGTCAAGAAACTCTGATACTGCACCAACCTTCTTAGGTATAGGAGGTGGCAGAAATGAAACTTTTCGCACTACCACATTTGCTTCCACCTCCCAGTCAGAATCGTCACTCCAGTCATCCTGCCAATCTACACCAACGCGGTCACCATCAACATCTTCAGCTACTACCTTGACCGCAGTTACGTGTGTACGTGGTTGAGAGATCTTGCGTGGCCTCAGTACTTTAACCTCACACTCGGTTCCTTTCCGTAGTGATGAAGGCAGTGGTGTCAACTTGTCCATACCATTCTTTTGCGCAAAAAGGTTTGGATTGGGCGCATCAACTGAACCAGACCGCCGTTTTGCAACTGCAGGCAACATGACCAGTGCTGAGACATCTGATTGCACAGTGTCAGTCGATTCAACAATGTCAGTCCGATTTGTCATCATAAACTGGAGTCGCCCAAGGACTTTCCAAAGTACTAATTAAGTGTTATAAACACAAGTGCAAACTGTCCAGAAAAGAAGATAGGCCAGGAAGTCAAAGACTCATCTAAGGAGATGATCCAGAATCGCCCGTCCACTAAAAATATCCACTAATCATATAAGGAGATAATCCAGAATCGCCCGTCCACTAAAAATGGGCTTTCAAGGAATTAATTCGGTTAACTCCAGAAGAAAAAGTCGTACAATACTTTCTTAAGTACAGTCTTAAAGATGTGTGATCCACAAGAACTCCTATGAATTGCTATGATTGCATTTCACTCCACGGTTTGATGTTTTGGCTTCAAATCTCCATAACAGCAATCCGGTTAAATACACAGTATAATTGCTCTAGCAACAAGATAATAATATTGTACGTAACAGCACAAATGCGAGTCAATACACTTCTACAACAAGACCCACACTAACTGTTTCCGTGCTTCGTGACCACATAATAAGGAATAATTTACTGTTCCATTCCAAATGCTAAAACAAATGTGCTTTATCCCATACATGAAAGGAATAACCATCTTATACGATATCAGGAACATATCCTGTAATCATAACCGTGTATCAATAACAGGCCAACGGTTACTGGTGTTCAAACAGGAGTCCATGCTCTCGAACAAAGTAGCAACCAAACTACGTCAATTTCATCTCCTGTAATACACAGTATAAATAGCTTGGTGTACACAAAATCTAGCTAAGGCTGTGTAAACAGCTAATGGCTAGTTCCTTGAAAACATCAATTTACTATCAGCTGGTTTTATGCAGCAAATGTCCAATCAACTAAAGTATAAATGTGGTGACCACTCACTCTGTTTAAGTCCACGGTATCTTGATGTATATAACAGCAGCAAAGAAGCCAATAGCACAAGCGAAATCTCCGTTCTGCGGACGGCCAAAGGAATGCGCTAAAATCAACACCCGA
Organism: Tubiluchus corallicola; assembly: GCA_030141605.1. Classification (NCBI taxonomy): domain Eukaryota; kingdom Metazoa; phylum Priapulida; class Priapulimorpha; order Priapulimorphida; family Tubiluchidae; genus Tubiluchus; species Tubiluchus corallicola. The sequence goes on along the minus strand of JAQGDQ010000092.1, from coordinate 579,164 downwards.
TAGATTAAGACGGCTAAGAGGTTCGTTCTTGTCAGAATGCAGAGCTCTTACTTAGTTCCAAAACTGGTACAGTTTGTTAAGTGATTCACAATGTTCTTCGTTCGATAGGCAGGAAAAAAGCATTTCTCTACAGATTAAGATCGAGATTATAGATGTAGGTCACCATAATGGTCTGTAAAATAGTCTCTGGTGGGTCTTATCTAGGTTCTTATAAGAAGGATAAGAAATACACACAAAAATTATCATATACACAGCTTGAGAACGCCATAAAAAATTCGACATACCAATATTTACACATCCCTGACGCCATTCAGCATTGGGCACCCTAATAATTGTAAGTAGTTATTAATTAGTATGGTCACAGCTTAATACTGAGTTGACTGAAATACCGAATTAGCAGATTGAATATGCATTGTTTTACAAGTACTTCACACGAAATGCAATGGCAAGATCCTATAAGGTTAAAAATAAAAACAAAATTTTATATATCAGCGACTGCATAAAAACGTCGCATCTACATCAACAACTACAAATATTATCATTACCACACAAGCTGTACTGCAATTCCGTTGTTATTACATGTCACGTGAAGTAAGAAAAATGTCCATGCCAAGTGCGATAAGTCGGTCTTATGGTGAATGAGAGGTGGAGATGGACGTTGCTTCTGGGTCATCACAATTCGTTTCAGAATCGGACGTTCCTGTGGAGCTGTTTCGTCGAGCTTTGTCCCAGTAGAACTTAGAGATGTAGTTAGAAGTAGTGTCACTCGGTCGCCGCCGCGTCAGGTCTATGCTGCCACGAGGAGATGTGATCCTTCGCGGCAAAGGTACGACAACGTCAGCAGATGCCGACGTCTCCACGTTGACAAGCTTTTTCTTCAGACAGGACTTCAACTTCTTGGGAGGCAGTCGTACGACGGCGGTGACAGATTCGTTCTGAATATAGTAAGACGTCTCTTGCTCTATCATCTTGATCACAAGACCCTCTCTCAAAAGCACAAACTTTACAAAATGTAGTGCGATACCTTCGATATGGACGATAGACGCCTACTAAACCACCGAGAAAATCGACGCCTATATATACATTCTTCGGAAAAATAAATTTAGTTTTACCCGAAATCATAAAAGACAAAAAACGAATTTTCTTGGGCTATTGAAGCTTATCAGAGCAAAATATTCGAATTATGGGTGAGTAAAGTGATAAGTTAGCTCTGGGAGGAGACATTCTGAAACGTATGAAGAGACAGCTGATATCGATTAGCTGGAAGGAAAAAGTATCTAAAAACAATCCAAAAGTTCAAAATATCGAAAAGTAATAATTTCCGCATTATGGTCCTAATCAAGATTCTGCACAGAATTAAAAAAGTAACTTATGCGATAGCGATATACAACTTTTCTCCAATGATAACAGATTCACTTCAAACAAACTTTTATTAATCGACGTCTGACCAAAAATAAAAACACCAATTGTTGGTGAAAGAACAAAAATTTGCATCTTTAGTTTGATACGCTTTCAAGCATACCCCGCGCTCATTTTCTGTCATAGTAACCAGAATTACCTATAAAATAAGAATTAAACAAAACAAATCTCCAAAATAACTAACACAAACATTAGCTAGATTACTAATGCTTCCTAATTCAGAATCATATTCTCTCATCCTAAATCTCATTTTTTTGTGTTAGCTAAGATTTTATATCGATGTTTGACGTTTTTTTTGTTTTTGGATAACAGTTAACCTGCTTAATAATAGAAGAAAAGATTGAAGAAGCAAAACAGACTGACTGACGGGATTCAGTATTGATTAGGGTATAAGCTTAGAGTGTGAGTGCTTAAGGCTTTTAACAATAACTTCCAAACTAAAACCTATCAACTATGAGTTTCAACAGATGTGTAAACGTCTGTTTCTATCAGACTCAGCAAAAGCATAATTAACATTAGCAGTTAAGGGTTATAAGCAAAACGTGTTTTTATAGTTGTCACACAGAAGTTACTGCAAAAATTCATATCAATTTATGTGAAAAAAATACACATACAATCGTCATAAGTGGTGGCAGGTATCTGTCATAGTTTAGATAATTTTTAATATCATGTAGGGCACTGGCTGGTACGTTGTCAAATGAAAAAGGAACGATTAGACCCACAGATGCCTAATAAAATTAACAGAGTTAGCGTACTGGATCTGCCCTCGCCCCCAATGCATTTATTTACAATGCAGAAAATCCTTTGCCTTATCACTCAGTGGCGTCTAAAGCTGTTCCATATATTATTCAAATGCATTTACTGAAGAACTAAAGTAGAAAAAAATATAGTGGAAAATGTGGTTTGAAAGGTTTTTTACTTTTTATAAAATAATATTATTGTGTCGATAGCGTGTTACAACTTAAAATACTCTTTATAGTACTGTATATCATTCCAACTTGTAATGCCTATGCTGTAAAGGAAAGTTCATAAATTTCTCACATTGAGTGTTTCAAGTAGAAAGTAAGACATCTTTTCGAAAGAATTTGAGTAATGACTTAGACAAGATGAAAAATAAATAAAAAGCCTCTTTTTATAATTTACTGCCGACCTTAAAATTACTTGGAAAACTGAGCCATTTAGCGATAAATGTTTATGAAAGCGCGAATCTTGGTTTCAATTCAAATGTGCATCTTCATGATTGGGACTATCTTTGCGCAGTTTCGGGTACGTTTCACAACCGACGCAAAAAATTTTGTAATCAGTAATCAGTAATCAATAATTCAGCTGTAATTATAGCAGTCATGAGTAATTATAGCAATTTTTTCTTGACGCTATTACTTAAGTCATCAACAAAACTAAAACCATGCAAATGCACTTGCTATTTGAATTGACAAACTGCATCATCGCATAGAATCCAGCACATTTGTGATGCTGTGGAGATGACCTTTGTTTCCCCTCTGAAATAAGATCATGATCAGGGAGCCGGGAGTGTTTTGCATTTTGCTCACATTGTCTTACAATGCAACAATGGAATGCGTTACACAAGAGCAAGGTAAATGTAGTTTTAGGTCAATGATGTTGGACCATAGATAATCGGCAATATACTGCAACATCCTTATGTATACAAGTGTCCTTCTAAGGTCATTAATTAGTCAAACCAAACAAATTCTCCAGACTCACAGAACATCTTGAATTTCTCTGCACATATGTGTTTTGGATAATAACCTTTAGACAACCTGACTGTCATCGCGACCCGGAGACATTCTTATTATCATAATATTGGTTTATCACTACTGTATTTCAATTATTTTTTAGTCCTGCCAACGCATTTCCGCGTGGCTCGAATCCTATACTACGCCAGAATGATCAAAACTGATTTTAGAATGATTAAAATCTCAAACAGACTTGACAAAACAGTCTGTGGCCTGGAGTCACCAAATAAACTCTGTGAGAACGCATTTAGTTTTTTTGCGATTTTTCACAAGATTCGTGGTCAAGACAAAATTTAGTTTTGGTGAATTACCAGTGCAACACGTGCCTTTACTATTTCTCTAATTATGTCGAAGTGGTTGGCATAAAGCGGTTTTTCTGATTCGTGGCCTACGATAAACACAGTAAGAGGGTGGCGCTAACTAGACACAAGTGTATTCAGCCTGGATGTTGAATATTGCATTTATAGTTGCGACGTTAAGGACATGTTCCAATTACGTGGATCTGATGCTAGGGATGATCCGAAGCTAAATCAAATTTGATCAATCAGTCTTCACGCAGCATGATAATTTGATGTAAATGTATAGCTTTTAGCTAGAGCATTAGCAAATTCGGTAAAATTTGATATCAAATGTGCACTTGTAAAAAACAAATAAGGAAGACAAAACTGTCGCAATTTAAAATTTTTTGATACTCTTCAGAAATTTGTTTTAGGTACCCAGTTCAGCTACTTCGAAACAGATATTTTAATCTGTATAATTATATATCTGTAGTAATTGACCAATCTACCTCTAAATAATCAGAGTAGACTGTAAAGGTACCAAACTGCGCTTTCACAGGTTAATCGCCGCAGTAGGAGCGAAAGTTCCTGTACAGTTAGTTCCCTGTACAAGTCTAATAACCTTAGGTCACCCACGGAAATTTTTGCACTTATGCACCTACAAAATATTAAAATTGTAGTTGTTTTTTGTTAGTACATGTACGGTAATTCATTGTTTTCAGCGACAGTTCGCCGTTTACGTACCCGCAAGAAAAGCCGTCACCTGCGCGCATTCTTATTGGCTGTTCATTTCATGAATGACGACCATGAGAGCTTGATATCGTCACACCCGAGTGACATTCAAATTTCACTGTCATGCTTGGTATGCACACGGTCCTTCGACACTGACAAACTCGAGAATAGCAGTGTTTTGAAAACGACATGGACGGCCTAGATTTATTGAAACTTTGACTTCAACAGGTAATATCAAGCGCTCTTCAAAGTGGCAGAAATTGAAAGTTTAATGGAAGCAGATTACCGTTGTCGTTGAACGACTACTACGGTTGTAATCAAACCGAATGTCCAGAGGAAGATGAAGGCAAGAAATCTAAAAACATATTTTTTGGAATTTCCACGCTCACTATAACTAGTTAACCAGGAGTCAGAAGGCAGACGCCTTTGCAAAACAGAAACTTTAGACGCCGCAACCTAGGAATCATTGCGGCTTCACATACGCCACATTTACTTTCTAGGTTAACATCAATTAATTTTGTAATAAGCTTCAAACAATATTTCACACAAATATGCGATGAAACCTGGGCTACATTTCTGACAGCTTCATTCTCAATCTAGGGTTGACTCGGGACATATTCTGCTTTTTATTTAGCAAATGCGCTCTGTTACACAAAATTAAATATCATTCGCGACGAAATAATCTATTGTCCTTACTGCGTGTCTGATTTGACAGTTCTTCGCACTATGTTACATTTTATATATTATATAATCCAATAAATTTTACAGTATTACTTCAAACGTAGACCCTATTCATAGCACAACATGCCGTCCGATCTTTAATGGTATAGAAATGTAGAGAATAATAACTTCGTTTAGGAATTGCAGAAAGTCCATGTTGTAGAAAGTGGCAAAACTGTTACTAGTGCAAGACTGTACCAATGTGAAGCCACACATTGAATCAGTAATGCAAAAAATAAGCGACACAGTTGTATAACTGATTGTCAAGGGATTCATAATCGTTTATTAGTTTACAGTGCTGAAATAAATGATCTTAAACAGTGCTTCACTCTCTACAGCAAATGGACAGTAGAAGCCAAGGTAGGAGCAACGCGCAATAACCCTAGTAACCACTGAAAATGTGAATTCGTGCTTAACAACATAAATTATTGAAAACACAAGCCTGATGGTTTGATTACATTCATATATACTTAATGATTTAGGCTTACCGAGCGCACACTTCCTCTATGTGACGCTTTCACCAGGACCTGTTGATCAGTTATACCCAAAAAGCAATCATCGCAATCACACACGTCCGCGAGTTCCTTGCTGCAACGTTTCTCCAGGAGAGGATGACCACTGTTAGTGACGTCATAAGGGCTACGCTGTCCGTTATTTTCTAACGAACAACCAGCTAGTGCACTGTCTAAACTATCAGTTTTTACGATGTTTACCACCGGCGGCTTCTGTCTCATAGCCACTTGGACAGTGCTACCAATTTCATGAGTGACAACATTTTGAAATTGCTCTTCGCTAATATTTTTGCGCTGAGAAGGGTACACTGAACTCTCACTGGTTAAAAACAATGGCTCGTGACACTCTTTTTTGGACGCTCCCAAGATATTCTCTTTCATAACAAGATCGTTGCAATTTTTAGTTTCGGAAGTCATCGCAATAGTGACCACGGCGCCTTCAAGTTTCAACTAAGTTACGAACAACGAACAAAATTCAAAACTTGTTTAACTTTTCTCGAAAGACGTGGCATTAATGGATAATGTAAAACTCTGCTCGTTTCCATCAACGCTCTACCACTTAACAGAAATGCGTCTGTAATACGTCAAGTATGAAGCCAACAAAGAATTGGTTTAATCTGTTTAAAACTGCAAACCTTATAAAATAAAATATACAAGGCCAGTGTTGAGTAATAAGTTCAACTGCAAAGCATAAAAAGCACTGTCAGAAATAAAACGCACAGTTTGTTCGGTCTACAGTGTTTCGCCGCGACGGAAAATAAGCCCGGTCAGACAAAAACAAATCCTGAAAATCTACAACAAAAATCCTAGCAGAAATAGCCCCTAGATCTTCGTCACAAAATCTTCCGAGGGCTACTCCCGCCTATCAGCAGGAGGTTCGTAACAGCAAGTTATCAACCCGTAAATACAAAATTATTAATGATTGAAGGTTGCAGTGCAAAGTGAAGATCTTTGTCCGTTTGTTTGGAGCCACCCACCCGTGAAAACTGGCTTCAGAGATATAAATTTGAAAACAGCATGTGAAAGTCGACAGGCTGAGCGACTATCGCGTTGGATTGAGTCTGGGAATGAGTTTGCCCTAAAGTTAGTATTTTGAGTTAGAGAAGAGCCTAAATATAGGCTTCGAAGACATAGCAAACAAGCTGTTTTCAGTGCTTAAATCCCATATTCCCAGAAATAAATCGTCGAGGAATAAATTTTAATAAAATGTTGCACACAAATATAAAAATCGCTTTCTGGCATTCTTGTCTATTTTGTATCTCGACAACCCCTATTATGTAATTTGCGCTACTTTGTATATCCCTTATATTTTTCAAAAACATTTTGGAATTAGAAGCAAAAAATCGGTTAATGTTTTCTTAATGTAAAAAGTCCTACAAAGCCACAATAAAACACACATGAAAATAAGCCAGCCGAAAATCATCAGTTGGGCTAGTTCACCCACCAAAAAATTACCCACCATCTCATTTCCTTTAGCCATCATGTTTACATCCGAGTTTATGTAAACAATACCGTTAACGCTGCCCAGAGCCAATCTGTTTAGTGTTGTTCTAAACTTGTCCATATGACGTACATGTATGTGTATAAAGCTACGCTACTGACAGCCTACAAATTCAGCGAGGCACTACGTGGACTAACAGTGCTGAGGTCGTGCGTATTAAGACAATGGTTGTTGAGATTCCAGATGCAGAGTGAGTGACTTCAAAAGCACACTGCCTTCATTTTTATTATTACCATCAAATTTCATAAACCTTACCATCCTCAGTATCTATAACCTCACTATTGGCAATGGAGAATGTCAAATTTATAGGTTTGCTCAAGTAACGTTACGTTAACATTACACTTTACAAATGCTGTTTGTTTTTGGAAGCAAAATTTATTTTGGAACAAATGTAAACGGAGGGTAATAAATGAGCTAAATACAAAAGTAAGTCGATCGACATACTAATGGCAATTCGGAACTGACGAGAGCTAACCCTTCCAAACGAGAAGCTGCAGCTGCATATTATCCTGAAAGGAGTAACCTGACAGGAGTGAATTATCGGTTTTTCTGTTTGGATGAATACTTCAGCATACACACAGGTTCAAACTAATACCTTGCACGAGCTCCACCATAAGGCACTTATAATAAAATATCCACCATAAGTTAGTATCCTCATCTAATGGCCACAGTCTGATAATATCACCAGGCTGACCACTCACAAATCTACTGTCTTTTTTCTTTAAAAATTACAGCCTACAGATAATGCGCTTCCAGCTAGCTTTTTATCATGCACAACTTGCTGTACTAACAGGCGATTTACAGAAGTCAGGCAATACTATCTTGAGTACAACACAGAATTGGAACTGGGTGATCCAGGCATAGTTAATTAATTATAACACAACTTAAAGCAAAAACACGTTTCCTCTATGTTTACAATTTAACTCGGGTAACAAGACTTGGTGACCACTGACCCAGGCAAAACGTGAAAAACTGACCAGGTCCATTCACGATACAGTACACTCACTTGCACCTCTACACATACATATCTGCTACTGATCTGCCTGTCAGACAAATTGGGAGAACAACCTGATCAGAATGATCATCGTCTGTTACAAGTGTTATTTTTTAAATTATGACAAATTGCAAACATGTTGCATTGAGATTAACTAAATATCACGACACTGAAATGCGGCCCACCAGCTCTTCAAGACTCAAGACTGTTATGTGCAAAGTAAGAGAAATAAATAGACGTTCACTTTCCCTAATTACGTGTATTATTTCATTATTAATTACGTGTATTGTTTACGCGGTCATAATAAGCAGAACTAAAGCGCATAAATCTCACAACATCTACGTTTAAAATTGCTGCAAACTTGCAACTACTTTACGTTAAATTAAAGGTCACACATGATACAGGAAGCGCGACATTTTCGTTGATCACGTAACATTCACTAAACACTCATAATGTGAACGCTATCCGCGAGATAATAAACCAGTAAGTAAAACGATGCACATTTTCTAAACACGAACGTTACACATTGTACAGCTTTCTGATGTTTTTCAGTATTCAGCTCTAAACATTGTAATAAGAGCAAAGCGTCAAACTGAACTCACTGGATTCGAAGACCGCTTTACGTATTTGCTATGCTGATATAAAACAGACATGCTGCCCACACACGCAGCACATGGAAGCCAACAATTACTGTTTAGTTTCTATCATAATCAACACACAACGAGCTTTATACTGTAATGTCCCACTAGACAGTCTGTTTTATATATTTATACCCGGGCATACACTACCCGCAGGAGACTGCTCATTTAATATTTATAAGCCTTCTTGAGTGCCGATCACATAAGCCTGTATACAACGATTGTTCGCTAATTTTGTAGCTGGTGATATTGGACGGATCAACCAACGGCTCGCTAGATATTATAAGACTGCTGATTTTAAAGCAGGCCTGTTCTTCACTTTCACGTTAACATAGAGCGCTGTTAGCAACAGGTTGACCAATGTCCGGTAGTGGTGTGAAAACAAGTCTTCAGTAGTCAATGGCAAGCATTTAGCATGCGCGGTATGCATACATGAATTTTAGCACACAAACAATAACAATATATGAATTTGTATTTGACTGCATCATGAAAAGCGTTTGCAAAATAAAGATTTACCAGAAAATTCTGCAACGTTACGATCTTGCAATATTACAAGTAAAGCAATATTCAGTAATAAAATAAATTGTTGATTCATGAATGAGAAGTTTCAACATTTATTTCATCATGAAATTTAGAACTGTTTGTAAGTATCACGCATCCTGTTCATTTTGGTTCTATTAGCAATCTAGGAAAAGAGAATTTTAAAGTTTGAACAATCTCCAAAACAAATTCAGTACAAGACATCTGCTTAGTACGTACGCTGCATACGAACGTGAATATTAAAATTTTCGCAGAAGAGGTATCATATACGTACTTTAAGCGCCCCCCCCCCCCCATATAACGCCCAATTTGAAAACTTGAGAATTGCAAATATGTGATTTCCATGATCAAATTCATTACCTAAGAGCCACTGATCTTCATTCAGTAAGGAGCACAAGATTTTCCAGTTAGGGAGATCAAAGTTTCATTGGTGCGCTCAGAATGTCATTTAAATTTATTTGGGGGTACGGTTCTCAAACGGTTCCAATTTAAAAACTTACAGTGCCCAATCAGTAATCTCCAATACACTACCAATGGACACTAAAATTGTTTGTACACGAGATGTAATATTGTCAGCACACTGACCCATATGTAATACTAATAATTATACGATTATACTTTTTAAAGATAACTTCTGCATCGTTCTCGTAAACCTGCAAACATAAGACTACAAGAGTTGCATTTCCGCAGATAAATTACTTTATTGTAAATTTACATGTATAAGGTAATCATCACTTCTTAATGTACAATTGTATATGTAGTTAAAAATTCCAAATTGAAACCACTCTGTTCAGGTCCCTGGTACAGCGCACTGGTAAAAATGGTATCTTTCTTTAACTTCCTTCAACTTTAACCGTGCGGGTGACCTTGTTTAATTTCATCCAAGATCACAAAGTTTTAATTATCACGCCAAAATTGTCAAACTTTATCAAGGTTAGAGTATAGTGACATTACACAGACTCAAATTTTCTGCTAAAATACAGTTAGTGTGCAAGCTAATTTTCCCAAACGTCTATTTGCAAGTGAACCAAATTTTCAAATGTAAGACTTTGAAAAGAACAAGAACAACCTGACATGCACTGCTGTAAACCAGCTAGAAATTATTCAGCCAGCTAAAATCTAACTCAAATGTAACAGGTGAATTATAAGAATGTTTTCAAATTTAAAAAATCGCCAAACTGTAACTGATACACAAAATTTCACCAGCAAAGTGAGAAAAAGGTTTATATATATAACTCATGGATATAATGCACAACAGAAGTGCAGTACATATTACAAAAATCTAAAGCGCATGTTAGAAAATCTATTATAACAAGGCGGTGATAGATATTGTAAGATCATAAATAAAACGAGAAGTAATCTAGCGAACGAAAAAATCGAATTCTTCGAGCAAGATCTTATAAAGCTGAGACTTTAGCTTGCATTTACGGAAGAAAACTGGTTACTTGAATGGATCCAGTTACTAGTAAAAATGTCTCGGTGCTGAACAGTACACAGAGTAAGCAGCACTTGAGCTTTTAAAATAAATAGTGTTTACATCAGTGATCAATTAGGATCCATTAACTTTAGCGAAAATAAATTACTAAAAATTCGTCCCTTCATAAATCAAGTGGCTTGAAAGTTACAACAAGCACAGTAAGTATGAGGAGTAGTCCATAGGCAAAGACTTGCAAATCAATCTTGCAGCTAATTTCCCTGTTATGTATTAAACATTCTTATCTTAAATAAGTAACAAGAGAATAAGCACAACATGCGTTGTGAATAGCGTACAAAATTGATTTAAAATTCACCAGATTAAGTTAACCATATACAAAATTTAATGATTAATGGTAGACATTAAATTATTTTTAAACTAGTATCAACAGTTCAACACAAAGAATGAATTAGAAGTACACTATAATTTACAAAAAGAGTAGAGAGGATTTAATGTTTGAGGGGCACAAATAACTTGATAAATAAACAGATGTAGAAAAAAACATACGGTCACATAACAATATGGTAAATAAAAATCAAGTGAGAAATTATGCCCGCAACATGTAGAACATTTTATGCACAAATCTGTTGGTGTTTTGAACTGTTTTCTGTTTCGATTCCTTATAGGACAATAAAAGAACTTGTTCAAATAAGCGTAGTTTATGTACTAAACTCAACGAGACGTGATTACTAAAGTTTCATATAGAAAGAATGCTATTTAAATCACCTTCACAGTTTTTAAGTGTTTCAGCATCATCTTAATTTTTAATATTGTATAGAGAATACCTGAGTTGTCGACGATCTACGTGTTAATCTCAAACACCTACGACAGAGCTTCTGCTCTAGCTTGCACTTTCTCAACTCCGTTGCGCCATCTAATGCCAAACATAAGCATGAGGTCTTCTCAGCTTTATGCGCCCGTAAAGTCATCTCCATTAGAGGAGATTCATGACTAAAACTTCTCAAAATGTACGGGGACGCCATCGCAACTGTTACCGTGAAAATTCAGCACAATGTCCAGTTACACGTGCCTGTTTTTTTAAAATATGAAAAACACCATACGCAGTAATAAATTGCGAACACTGATACACTGCATCTACTAACGTACAGGAAAGTTGTACTGTCTGTTCCTGTATCTTCTATCATATGCAAACACTACAAATTTATACAAACCATTAGTAACATTTCCGCGAATCATCATCCGCAAAAGGAAATTATCGATGTTTTATCATTATGTCATTAATGCTATTACATTGTGAGAAGCATACAAACATTTCAAGTAATGAAAAGACATGTCCTTAAAGTTTAAAATCTCGTTTGTTTCTGCCAAAAATGATCACATACAATTCACCCTGCCTAGCATGCACACATTGCTTATTATTAAGCTTTGTACTTATTTGCTTGTCGTTACCTCGACGATTATAAACCGTAACGAAAGTGTTACACAACACGATATATTTTTCACCTGCACTGTCCTTCACTTATATCGCAAAGTTTGAATTAGGTCTGAGGCTCTTCACTGGTGAAATAGGGAGTTTTTTATTTGCTTAACTTAGCGAACATACCGTAGAGGATATGTCACATGGGCAAGCTTATTTGCGAGTCTGCTGACGTCATCAGCCTTGCAATATTACCTTCTAGGAATTTAAGTTGTGGTGTTGTTATTCTGCACGATTGCGGACCGCGCAACTGACCTACAAAGATGCCGGACAACCTTACCAGCTCTCTACTGCATTTGTGCTCAAAATCCATATCAGCATAATGCATGCGATTTTACAAATTTTGAATTTAATAACTCACTTCAAGAATATTGACTGATGCAATGAACTCACAAGCTAGGCCAAATGTCAAAAAATAGGAACTTATGCTATTTCCAACGAACCTGCTAGACTCAAGCTTCTCAAAGTAATTTTGCAGTTAGAATAGTGCCAGTTTGGAACTATTTGTGTCGTTTTTGCCCTAACATTATCGGTCCCAATTCTATTAGTGTTTTTCGACTACGTCTTAAAAACGCAAATCTTGAACGCTTTTTGAAGAGCAGAAGTTTGCTGCAATACCGCACCCAATGCCAAACTTTAGGTCAAAAACAATCTAGTCTTTAAAATATTGAAAGAAAACATACTATTTTTTTAAAGAATGCCTTACGTGAAAGAATTATTACCACACAAACGCGGTTTCGCGTTCGCACCACTAGTTCTTCATTGTTACATGCATTTCGCCATTCGCTAATTAGAAGGGCAATAGCACCTGCATTTCAGAAAGCGTTGCATAAAAACAGGTGCTGTACCTCACAGTTCAGATGTGTTAGTCTGTGATGTACTACACATGTTCTACAGCTCATAATCTTTAAATGAATACTAATTTATTTTATTCCTGAAAGCTCAGACAGTATGGTTTACTGAATAATAAATAGTTGCCAGTCAGGTATTAGAAATAGTTTTGAGTGCCTGTGCCACTCACTAAAATAATAAATATAAATTTTCCATATCGGCTGCAGAAATAAAACAAAAAAAAAACAAAAAACAGAGATTTTCACAGAACTTTGCAGCATCGTCAGATGCAAATATGAAAAACCTTTGGTGTAAAAATTACTGGTCAGGTATCAGGGTTACAAACATAGAGGTTAATTTAATCATGTGGAGTTTATAGATTATACATATATAAGGATCCCTATTTCCTTACATCTCATAGTATTATAGTGACATGGGAAGATGTATTGAGACTAACTATTGTTAGTTGATGCTGTTTTTCCTAAAGCCAGTAGTTATTATGACAGTTTGGCAGGATGAGCTGGTAAGAAGTGGTGACACTTGACACACTACATTGTTTTTTCAACGTCAATGACTGCCATTCTATATTCATTGTATCTGTCACTGACAGCTCTACACGTTACACTGATGTATTTGAAACTGCATAGGTCGCACTGCAAAGTGAATGCATATGTAATACACTTTATTTTGCCAGGTTTAAATACATACTTTACTGCTGATGGACATGAAGCATAGTGGACTCCTGGAGCATGGCCCACACTGTGTCCAAGTTGGCTCTCACCAGCAACCTAACTGTTTTAAATTTGAGTGCATTTTTACAAAAAATGTTAAACACTCTGGTAACATTAATCAGGAAATTCTTTAGAATTCTGTGGATTGGATATGTGAATCTACCCGACAGAAATGATAGTGTGATGTCTCTTCTCTTCAGACTCTTCCATTATTATTGATTTGTTTGTTAGTTGTCATTTAGTCTGTTTTTGGACTTTCTTGTTGATCATATTGGGATGTTCGTTTTTGATGTAATTGGAAAGAAATGGCTCAGTTCTTTTTGCTTGAGCATTTACAATGAATGTCTTTTTGGCACCAGGTGAAATGAGCTGACATTAGTCATTATGATCAGATATCCAGCAGGTATTCGAACTTTACAGTAGTTTTTGTGAGAAGTGGTATACATATATATATGTATACATTATACATATATATATATGTATACATTATACATATATATATAAGACTTGCAAATCTGAGAGGCCAGAGGAGTATGTGGCCAAATTTTAAGAAAGAAGAGAAAGTTAAGAAAAATGGCAATCAGATATTATTAATATAAAACACCAGGAAACAAACAACCTCTATAACTATCAGTACTGGAAATCAGTAGGTTTTCAGGATGTCACTTCTATAAACTAACAAATTTTTTTTAGATTTGATATAATATTGAAATAACTAGAGTCAGATTATCGTCAGCGCACAGCACCTGAAAAGTATTAACTGCCTTGCTTATGAATTATAGCCTCATAGTACTGCTACATTAATTTGACTCTTCAAAAATGGTAAAAAATTCAATAACTGCGTTGATTGACCCAAAAATAAATAGGCTCTAAGTCCAACTTTGACAGATACCTACTTCTGCATGAAGTACACTTGCACAGACATTACTACACAGCCAAAAAAGCTATAACAAACAGACAGGACACAATTTTGCTGCAGCCCACTTCATTGGGGTAACTAGAAAGATTGTCTTTGGAGTTAGGCAAGTAACAGGGATAAATAAAACAAAACTCTGTTGTAATAATTTTGTATCAAAACAGTTCTGCAATCACTTGGCCAGTTCACTGTCATAAAAGTTAAATGGTAAAATGATACAAGTTCATGTTTCTAGCATATAGCAATCTGTAGGTTCGAGAGAAAATAACAGGAGTGACGTTATAGAGTTGACGTTATCTTTTATACATCTTAAATGGAAATAACATGAATTGGTAAATTATGACTATTTTTGTCATACAACTTTCGAATATAGATAATCAAATTTTTAAGGTGCATTTGTATTTCGATGAAACTTTTGTCAAAAATAATAGAAATCAGAAAAACAGACAGCAATGCTTACCTTACGTTTATTAAGGATTTCAATTCTTTGATCCAGATCGGAGTCTTCCCAAGATGATTCTGAAATACCGCCACCTATAGATGAAGTATCTGAACATGTACTGCCACTGGACAGCTTTCGTTCTGGAATGTACCGCCTCAACGAGTCACTACTCTGCGAACGATGTTTCAGCGAGTCACTACTTGGTGAACGACGTGGAGGACTTTGCAAGGAAGAAAATCCAAGGGTTTTGACTGGTGTCCCAGGGCTGTCATCAGTGCTTGTACTATGGTCACTCACTATCACACGTGGGTTAGACTGGATAGTTGTGAATGCTTCCTGATCATGGCATTCCAACAAATTTGGTCGATGATGGTATTTATGACGATGTTGTGAAGATAGTTTTCGATGTTTACAAACCTTAACTACTGTCAACTCACTGTTCGCCTCTTCTGCAGTATGTTGTTCATTTAGAATGCTTGCATGCTCTGAAGAATTTTCACCAGACATTAGACACTTGATATTGTCACTTGAAGACATTTTACCAGTAGTTGGCTCTGAACTAGTTAGCTTGCTGGTACCAATAGTGAATTCAACATCACTTGCATAACTCTGAATTTCGCAAGTTTCAAATTTCTGTTCTAAGTTGGAATGATCAAATTGGCACATGCTCTCGGCAGTTTTTTCACGCTCATCATCAGCAGAAAGCATGTCGACAGCTGAATCTGCGCTATGGGACCGTATTGCAAACTGAAGTCCAGGACAATCTGGACTCAACAAGTTAGGTGTCTGTGTGGAAGAGGAAGGCACACTCGAGTCATCTAGTAAATAATCACAGTACTCACTACCAGTGCCGACGCTACTGGTTGGACTGAGTTCAGCTGTTTTAGGCTCAGGTGCCATAAGACACTCTGCAGAAAAATAGAGTTTCTCCTTTTCCGTTGGACACTGTCCTGTTGCATTAGTTCTGCTGCCATCATCATCTTCATCTGCCATCTTCAGTTTGAAGTCATTGGTAGCCCACCATTAAACAAGGTCTAAAAACACAAGGAAAAGATATATTTGTAGGAAAAATTTGTAGGATAACTGCTATAGCTAAAATCTCACAGCTTCCTAGTCAAGTGTGTGCTTAAGGCATGACCGCCAAATTTGTTCATTCCTTAATAGCTGCAATGCATTTTCATTAATGGAAGCACAGCTTGAAAAAACTGGACTCAATCTTAAACTATAGCTCAAAACAATCTACTCACAAAGTACTGAAATGGAACATAGAACCTTTTCAAGAATGACTTACACACTTGCATTAATGCGATTAGTTCTTCCCTATTACATGGATTTAGCTAGTTAGATGGGCAGGAGCAGTACTTTTCAATTTAGAGGTCTTCAGTTAAGATTTACTGCACACGTTCGAGAGCTGATGAGTGAGCACAGCGGCATTCTTGAAATTTTAATTTTTAACTCAAAATTTGCCAAGATTTTGTATATCATACTGAATGTTGTACAGGCAATGTATATCAATTTTCGCTTTAGCAAACACGTGCACCAAGCTTGTGGAATGTTTGTGTTGTTTAAAATTATGTTCATTTGTGAAGGCATCACTAACTGGGCTCACAGGCTATTAATTAACTTTTTAACCTATTATTTAATTATCAGAAACGCACTGACATTATTACAGGCACTAAAATGTATACTTTTTACCGTGCTTCTAAATGGGGTTGGATGTGAAAATTACTAGATGCTTAACCAAGCATGATCACAGGTATAAGAAGCGTGTACAATGCGAACGAAATATGATAACGAAATGCAAGTATGATCAGTCACTTGTATATGAAAAGTATTTATCAGGCGTTAAGGCATTCAATAAACCAAAAGCCAGTAACCACGAAACTTGAAAACTCACACAAAACTTATTTCTAAAAATAGTGTGATTTCAGTGATGCACAGAAACTTTAAATTCTTGTAAGCTTATAGAGAAAATTTGAAGAAATAGGAAATGGAAAAAGTTAGAACACAATCTCAATCTAAACTAGGATTCCAGGAACATTCTGTTTACAGGACGACGTCATAACAGCTAAGCAACAATATTCCCCAGCACTTCCAATATTAAGTCGCTCACACTATAGAAATTCTGTCTAATTAGATTAAAAGTAATTTTAGTTACGAATGATTTTATGCCTAATTTCCTATGGATTAGATAAGCAATTAAGTATTTACAATCTTAATACTATCAAAATTTTCATGTATAATTGAAGTGAATGTACGAACTCGAGAAAATCATGATGTAAAATGTACAGCTATAGCTGCAAGACGCTATAAATTCCACACATGGCATGATCACGCAATGATAAGACTTGCTTGTGTACTGTACACGTATAAATATTTATGCACACCTGACGTCATTAGATGAATATCACTCTGTCGTATCCCCCCAATTTACATGTATTCAGTGTCTTTGGTAAAATATTTTAATAAAGCAATTTCTGTAAGCTAAAGGTCGTTATGTACAACAAAAATCAGAAAACACAATGCAGCACCGCTGCCACCCTGGGGTGGAAGAAAAAATATGATGAAAAATTCGAAAAAAATCACTAAATACTATTCTTTGTTTATAATTATTTCGACAATCACTAATTAAAGAAAAAAAGATAACACAATGAACTACGTTGTGCTTACAGCACTTCCCTACCCCTCAGAAATTCTTACTCGGTCCAGGCAACCGTCACATACTCGTTTTTTTCACTCTCCACTTGCAAAATTATGCTGTATCAGTGAATTATCTCACTGTACATACGCGCCTACCAGCCTCACCACGATCCACAGTTTAAATACGCGTACTGTACACATACACTAGACTAACAGGAATTACTGGTGAAGTGTACAAGCAAAAATGATCAAGCTATGCATGACACAGTTTTGGAGGCGTGACGCTATCCTTGTTGATACTAACACAGTAGAACTTATATTCTCTGACATTAAGCACCTACGGTCACATAAAATGTAGCATACACCGAGTAATAGCCGGTGTTTGCTGAAGAACAAAACTTTTCTTTATCAGACAAGCATTTGCGTCTTAACAGCGTTACTTTGTCACTAAACTGCTTATATTAGCAATTTTATGAAGGCTAGTGACTTGAAAAACTACTTTGTGGACAAGGTATATTTTTGTACAGGAAAAACTGCACGCAAACTAAAATTGCTGATTTGACCCAAGAAACGAATATTTTTTTAGCCTCAAGAATAATTGGGTCCATTTTTTACCAAGTTCGAGCAATAAAGGCATCATGCAACTGGTCGCCATAAACCTAGGGGCAACACCAAAACAATTAACACAGAGACAGACGAGCCTTTCGCATACCGTCTTATGCAATGACAAAAAAAGTTCTCCCTAGCCCTAAGGCAGTTCCAGCGCAGATATTCAGTACGTTTAGCACACGTGCAAAACACAAATGAAAAACTAAAAATTATTCAACACAAAATTTCTGATAGCAAAGAAATAATTATTAACTAACGAGTATTATTATTATTACGATCATTAATTTAGGTTATTATAATAGTTATTAGCTCCGTGTGTTTGCGACTTTTTACTCACAAGAACATTTTGATGTGCATGCAGCCTCACTTATAACTCTTTTGTGACAAACGATCTTTTTGATTCTCCAAATTATGCCTAAGCAAGCAGCAAAGTAAATAATGTAAGACAGCCATAAAATTATGTTTCAAAAATACTTTTTGTCTTGAGAAGATACCACTACACTGTCATTAAGGAAAAAAATCAACGAAAGCTTCGCTGATTTTCGCATGCAAACTATACAAAGGACTATGTTATCCTCAATGTGGAGCAAATTTACCACAACTAAATTCATGTAATTATTGTGTCACAGCATACTCATCCGTTATTGCACTTATTTACTTTTGTCAATTTGTGCAGATTACAAGAAACAATTTAAAGCCTGGAAAAAGATTACACAATCAGTTATGCCGACACCTTGCCAACCCGATAACCTGACTTGGCATAAAGACCCTACAGTACAGTATGCACGAAGCAGGACGTGTATGGTTAAATACTAGACTTTAATATGTAAGTACATTTACTAATTCTACGAGCACTGTACATGTGTGTGTCTTGGCAGTCTGCCAACCAAGCTTGCAAGCTCATTAAATTGAGCAAAAACTGTCATGGAAATGGAACAGCGTGTGATACTGCCAGTATATATGTTTCATTACTGATTCATGGGTCATAATGCCTCAAAAGTCTATAATCAATTCTTTAACTTAATCAATGCGTACATACCATAATTAGTTTATCGCTAAAGTAAGCAGTTATAGACACCAAAAACAATCTTATTTTAAAACTGATTTCAACAAAAATAATTATTAATTTTCCCAACTCTGGTTGAAACGATTCGTATGTCACTGACTCGTTGCAGTTACAGCACACTCGACAAAATTCTCACAAAAATCAGTGACACAGCAACCAACACGATTCAACTTCAAGTAGACAGGCGGTTCGGGGTCAGTGAGCACTACGCCAAATAACGTTCAATTATCCAGAGATGTACACTGTATGCGCAAATGGCAGCTAGAGAAGTGCAACTGACCGTGAAAATCTGGTGGGCCTGTATGAATGACACAGTGCACGCTTTGCTAACGTCATAGACGTTCTCAATTCAGAAAACAAATGTAGCATCTCAGCAACAGAAGTTAAGCAATATTGGGCTTGCTTAATAAATGAATAGCGATTGCTAGATAAATTGCTAGATAGTTAAGCAATATTGGGCTTGCTTAATAAATGAATAGTGATTGCTAGATAAATTGCAAAGGGACATCTACGTCCGCCATATGACTATATATCTCACTGAGGGTGGATATCGGTTTCAATCACTGTTAAAGTGATACACTAATAGGTTGCCTCTTTTCACGCAACGCTCAAACATTAGATACCTGGTAAATGATCACCAATAACTGTGTATATTTGAAAGACAAAAAAATATCTTTCTACATTACGTTTCCTTTAACCATTAAGCAGACCTATCTGCCCGTCTAATCTTTCTTTTAACTACTATGACTATTGTGGTATGTAAAGTGTACACATACTAAATTACAAATTTCAATACAGAAAAATCTCAAAAATTATTGAAACTACAGTTATATCACTATCAGTTGTAATCTTATTATTTTGCTTTTGTTGCTTTTTACCGAATTACAACGCAACTGTAGAACATACGTGTCACTGCGTTCCGTTCATGTTGTTTCAGCTCGCGAAAATTAGTAAACAATAGGCATATAAACATATAACCGTTAATTGTCCTAAAAAGACTACTATCAAACGAAAACTTATGGAGTATATTTTAAATATTATGGTGGTGTTATGCATTATTACATGTACTAATATTTCATAAAATCTAATGAAAATTGAAATGAATTTCAGGCCTACTGCAGGTCTACATCACTGTAATTCGTCATGGGTTTGCTGAACAATTTATAATTATCTAAATTTTAAAGGGGAACAGGACCCAATTTAAAACTATAACTCAAAATAATCTAATGTATAAAATAATAAAAGAACTTTTTCAGAAGCTAAAATCAAGAAGTTCAAACTAGAGAATAGTACAAATTCTTGATTTTAGGTTCCAAAAAAGCCCTAAAAATCTAAAACTTACGAAAGAGCATCCAAAAGTTAGTTTTCAGAATTTCTTTCTAGTCACACTTCTCACATTTTCTGAGGTTTCTGGGATCAGTTTAGCAATCAGATTATCATTATTACAATTATCATCATCATTATTATTATTATTATTAGCATTTATTACAATCAGATTATTAGGCACTTTATGTTATGTGAATTAAAGTTAAAGTGCAAGAATACTTGCTGCAGCATTGGTGATGGTCGAAGTCAGGAGATTTCAGAATTTTTGAAAAATCTGACCGAACTACGAATCCATGACTGAATTTCAAGAGACTCCGGGCCAAATCAGGAGTGGTTGCAACCCTAGAACCAAGCTCCCAATTTTTTCGAAATTGTGACTGAATACCGTATAGGAAACTGCCTGGTGGGTATTGGAGAAAGACTGACAGTTCTTTGGAAAGAGAAGGAACAGGACTATACGATGATACAGGTCTCTTAGCTTGTGACATTATCTTTTGTATTCTGCTGCACTTTTACTTATTTTATTATTAAGCTGCCCCTGGCTATTATAATGTAAATGTTATAATGTTAGCCTATTACAACGAAAAGAAGGAGTTTACAAACACTATGTAGAATGTTTGCGAATCAATGACTGTGAATTAATGTGATGAGCGTGATGTGGTTGTAGGGCGTGATATGGCAATTGGTGTGGTGTAATGGGTGTAGCATGATGTGATGTGAGTGGTGTAGTGTGGTGTGGGTTTATGCGCAAACTCTTTTGCTAGTAATTTTAATAAAACTAAATAATAATAAATAAGTGCTTCTATAGCAGAATCGTCCATAAGTCGGCAATTAAGCTTTTCTAGTTCTTCAAACACTCTGAATCTCAATTTTATAAGGATCATTTTGATACTAAGCTCATTGTTATTTCTAAGCTGAGATAATCCACATTGAACTTGAGGTGCATGCTACACACTGGAAAACATAATCTTGAGAAAATCACTGTTAAAGTCAGGCATTGTTTTTTGTCGCTTCTCTGCAAAACACTTAGCAACCACTCGAAAGTGTGGTTGCTATGGACTTTGAAGTTATGCTAAATCCAGTAGATGGCTCTTAATTACTAGCAAGAAGTTAAGTCTTAACATAAGACACAGATTATTTAATGCTTACGTTACCATCATATTTATGTAGGACAGCGAAACTTGGGGTTTAGCAATTACTCAAGAAAAGCAGATTGACACATTTCATACAAGTCTTCTCAAGAAAGTTTTAAAGATAAGATGGCCATACATAATCAAAAATGAAGATTTATACACCAGAACGAAAGAAACTTCTTGGAGTTTAAAAGTCAAGATCCGATAATTAAGATGGCTAGGACATCTTCTAAATTTATCAAATGAAGCACCAGTAAGAATTGCCTTAAAGGAAGCCCTAAAACCCTGCAAAAAACCTAAAACAATTTGGATAGCTAAGATAAAAATTTCAACAAAATCTATTTTTAGAAGTAAAAGAACTTATGCTATTACCTGCAGATAGAAATGGGTGGAATACTCTGATAAATGTTGATACCTCATTGCCTACAATAGATGTAATGAGATTTTCAAGAAAGATGGGTCTTCCTGACGAAGATCTGGTCCTGTCAACAGAAAAAAACAGAAGCAAAATGACTGCTTCCACAAGCTACTATCGGAGTTTGAAAACAGGAGTTTTTTACAATTGCAGTACTACTAGTACTAGTATCTAGTCAGAAGAGTGGGCAATGGGTTATAAAATTAATATTTTAGTATTTTTTGGCATTTTCTTGCTAATCTGATGCTAGAATATAAAAGTCCAACATATTCAGTGTTTGTTTTAATAAAAAATTAAAAATTAAAATTTCACCAAAGTTTTGGTGCATTCTTCTTTGAAGCATCATAACATAGTCTTAACTATGCCGACTTATGGGCGGTTTTGGTTTGCAAGCGGTTTCAGTGGTTTCACATTGGCCTCTCTTCCAGTCTGGAAGGCATTTATCTCTAAGTGCAAGCCTAATTTAGTCTTGTAACGTTGTCTTCTTCTTTATCTCTAAATCAGCTGCCAACAACTTTCTTACTTTTAGAGCTTCATTAAAGCTTAAAGGACAAGAAAAGGGCAGTATCAAGTAAATTTTAGAAAACTCGTATTAGTATGACCTTATGCGAATAAAGTACTCATGTTTTCATGTTTACTCCAATTTTTGTAAAATATTTCAACCGCTGCAGTAAACGTTGGTACAGACATGTTTCATTTATACCGCCAATCGAAAAACCAACATGCGACTGATCACGTTTGTTTACAAACATTAGTAAAGCTAACTTTTTATCCGGTTGTAAACATAGGCAAAACTTATTGTGTCATAAAAAAGAAATACGTGTGAAGGAAGCCTCTGTTTGCATAAATCGTTGAAAATTTTGTACACATCAGTGTCAAGCAAAGCACTATGCGATGACTGAACAGCACCGATAATTGATATTATGTTCTCAGTGAGTGCTTGTCACTGTAGTGAGAATCGCTAAGATACCCGTTTATCGGCGTTTAATGCCCCACAGTGCACTGGACAACCTGGATAGACCTACAAAGACAGGTAGGTTAATTCATAATATGAAAAGAAACATTTTCATACAAATAAATTGAGTTTTCTATGCTCAGTACTGAAAACTAGTTTAAAGAAAGCATATACTACCACGAAATTATGGAGCTCACCCAGCTCAAGATCAGAAAATTAAAGGATGCACTTCTATGGGAGTGTAAAACCTTATAGTGTTGCACTGTTTGCAAGTACATCAATGATCGTCAATCCAATGTAACCCACTCGTCGAATCTCACAAGAAACATCCTCGTAACAATGAAACATATATTAGCTATCCAGTATGTATTATTGGTAAGACGATATTTTGAGTTCCAACGCTTGAAACTTGTTTCTAGTACTCTATCGTGTCATAACAAAATAAATGCAAGCAAAGGCTGCTTTGTTGTCCATAAATTGTTTAAAATCTGTTCACATCAGTCTGAAACACAAGGTACAGCGAAACAACTGAAAAATTAATTTTTACCACAGGTGTAACTGATTTTATTGTCATCTAGTGCTTGCTATACTGCTTGTCGCGGTATGGAAAATCACTTGGATAACTTTTGAATGTTCTAGAAATTTGCTGTGACATTTGCCCATTGGCTTTTGTTTTTTCCAAGACTTTTTTTCTATAAGTGCCATCAACCAACAATTTATTAAAATAGTTTTTCAAAGCATTTGTAGAATTTTAAGAAAAGTCATAATTCTTTTCAAAAAACTTGTAAGATTTCCGTTTTGACCATCAACAGACTTAAATTTGTATAATAAAGCTTACTGCAATTCGATTTGTAACTGTGAATGTATGTTGCACTACAATTTTCTGCTTTATTCATATATTCAACTAATGTATACTTCCTTACAGTTTTGGTGCATATGTTTACTGTTGGCTATTGCATAAATTTTTTGTTTATGTAGGAAAAAAATTCAGACTTCTGCAAAAAGAGTGAAAACCACCAGTCAGTGTATGAATGCCAGCCTCATTTTGAGTGTTTTCGAGTTTTGATAAAAATAATGAAATTTGTACAAATTTTTCATAAGAATGTAGTACTTCATAATTATAGCACTGATACTTACACTGCAATGGACACAGAACACAGGCCAACAAGTAAAATATGTGTAGGAATGAGGCCTGGTCAGTGCAGTTCAGTCAGTATAATGGTTTATGAAAAAACAGAAAACCTTAAAAAGTAAATATTAGTTGAAACATTAGTAATACATGGCTATCAAATTAATGAGATGCTTCCTCAGGTAAAACTTTAAGCTTGGTGGTTTTAAAAATCTAGGTGTGGTAGAGAGCCCACAAAAACATTTTTTGCAATCCTCAGTGAAATATCTAACAATAAGTTAATATAAACGGTTAATGCATAAAACTTTTTTGTGAGGACTTTCACAGCTAGTAGAATCAAGTTCACATGCAGTGGCTGCTGTTGTAAGGACAACCTTTTTTAGATTTAAACTGAAAACGAAGTTCAATTGATCTTACTGTGTGAATCACAGACAGGATGCTATTACTATTTTTTCATGGACATCCCATGAAGCGATAGTCTTTAATAATAACTAGTGTAGCAACTCAACCAGCCACCAATATGATTTTAGACAATCAGAAAATCGATAAGTTATGGGTGAAACTCTGGGAACTACTGTATGAACACTGTTGTAGTGTACAGTGTACACACCGCGAACACTCATAAAAGTATTTCAGCTTTGCAAGGTCTGCTAACTATGCAAGTACCATAATACCATTTACGCCTATGTTGTGTATTTGTGACCCAACGTAATGGCGCAATCGGAACAATATCGCGGGAGATTTAAAATGAAAGGAAACAGGGATTTCTTTTAACGTGAGCAAGATATGCGCTTAAGATTGTTATAAACTAATATAATTTGGATAGATTGCAGTTTAGGTGATTCTTTTTAAGGCGATTTTTGTGAAGACCACTTTAAAAAACCCCTTTCAGGCTTCAGAGGTTACTTTAGGCTTGCAAGCACACATATAGCGTACCTTGTAGTTCCTAACTTCTCTTGCAGGTCTCCAGTCACAAGCGAGGACGGTTCCAGACTACACTAAGTATTAATTTAAAAAAAGCAAGATAAGTTTTAGCACAGCTATTACTTAAAAAATTACCCCAAATCCAAACAATCGAACATTGCGCCGAAAAGCCTGGGCATGGCTAGTGAACCTACAAAAGTTGGGAATGACAAAGTTGAATTTTTTAAAGCGTGGCTGCCGACACTTTGACTTTGGAGGTTTAACCACAGTGTGACTTCAGGTGTGGTAGGGTGAACAACTTTTAATTTCATGTGTTTAAGGGTGAACAACTTTTAATTTCATGTGAAAACTGTTCGTCTAAAAACGCTATTGACACCAAAAAGCAATCAACTTATTTTCCATTTTTCAGATTTTACTTACCCTCTGGTTTTTCTTCCTCAGAATAAAAAAGGCACTATGACAAGTTTAACACAAGCTCCCAAAGTTTCCAGTCTACTTATTTTAAACAACATTATTTTATTATATTTATGAAGATGGTTTTCCTTAGTTCCATACTTACGTTCACAGCTGCACTGCTGTTTGACTTGTGTCATCTTGTGATTAAGGGTGATCATCGAACCTAAAATAGATTCGTATAATTCAGCACTTCAGCCACATACGTTCTTTATGAGTAAAATGTTTGAAACACATACAATTAGCACGATTTAGCTGCAGTTTCTATGCAAATTTTTTCACTACCTAATAGCGGGTTTATTGCAGAACGAAATGAAGTAATATACGTGATCTTTGTAATGCCAGTTTTTATTAGTGGTTCAAAATCCTCCAAACTCAATTTAAATTTGATTCAGATTCGAAATACTAAATTTCGATCCGATTCGAATTCGAAAGTCAGAAATTCGATTCGATTTGAATTTGCTTTCTGGCAGAGAATGCTCGCCTCTACTTGTTATGTTACTATGAATTTTACATAATTATGATATTTTGTCTGTGCTATAGCATGAAAGAATAATTATCATCCACAACAAAACATATAGCTTAGTCCAATAGTTTATGTCAAATTCAGTTGACATGCATTATATCAATTTCAATGCAATTAAATTCAATTTTATTTATCCAAATACATACAAAGTATGTTGACAAAACACTTATTACAAATATACGTGTCAAATGCTACATAAGCAGAAGAAAATAATTCACTAATAATTATTACAGGCTTTATGCCAAGTTATTTTTATAATAGACAAATATTATCCTGAAACAAAAATCACAGTTAAATATTGTACTTGTTCCAGCTTTTTAAATGAAACATTACAAAGAACAAAATAATGAGAGTTGAAAATATTTGTGGTTTTAGTCTACTGCCGTAGTACTGATCTCTTATTCCCTGGGGATCGGAGCTATTGCCAAATTAAGTTTCTTGCATTGATGTTATAAGTGTATAAAGTGTAAACACAAAGCCTATAGAAAAACAAAAAACGGTATTAAAACTATTAACAAGTATACATTATGCAAAATATAATTATATCAAAATATTAAAATGTCCCAACTCTTGAGTAGTTGAGTTAACATTGAATTAAAAGGTTCAACATTGTATAGCCAGTGTTAGTCTTTTGTTTTTCTTGTTTGGAAGTTTTTCTCCCAAATGAATTTGGTGACCTTCTTCCAAATACCACTATTTTTATTTTTTGTGGTTGATTTTTAGGTGTTTTTGTGTGGCATACTGCAAAAGTTCATCAATATATAGATTTTTAGAGGCCCTTTCTAGATCTACTAAGTACTAGATCATCTGCATACTGTAACCACTTTATTAGTACACCTCGATCATTTAATATTGCAGCATCATTATTAGAGACAGACTGGCGGAGATCATTTATTGTACAAGTTGAAGAGTATTGGACTTAGGTTATCACCTTGTCATACGCCTCCTTTGTATCAAAAAACGAAAAAACACGGTTTTTTATAGAACATTTTGACTTCTGGTACATATTCTTTATTACTTGCATTGTGTCAGTATCAATGCCATACTGCTCCACTTTCTTAACTAATAGATTATGGTTTATTCGGTCGAATGCAATTTGAAAGTCAATGAAACAGAGTACAAATATGTGCCAGCGTGAGAAGTTGTTTGTATAAGAAATAACAATAGCGTTTAGTAGCAGTGATTGGTTGTCTGTGAATTCTTCTGAAATTGAGCTTTTGATAGAAGATCATTTTGTTCCAAGTATTTAACTATTTTATCTTTTACAATTGAGATAAATAGTTTTCCCAAGCATGAAATTATTGAGATGCCTTGGTAGTTTTTGGCAAGCAGATCTACAAGCACGCTGAGATCAATGAAGAAGCCGAAAAGTTACAGAAGTTGTCGGATTCACTCAGTATCTGCCACAGATGCCTTATCCATGGATCAAGAGTTATCCTGGATCTACTGCATATCAGGGACTTTGGCATGGAACACATGAAACAGTTGGCAATTCTATTGAGAAGGAAATTATGTCAGTGTTCGGTATTTCACGTTTATGGATTGTTGAAATCGGATGACTTCCAATAGATGCACTGTTTGTAGAACGATTTGCTACTGCTACTGGTCAACGTTCATTAAAATACAAGACTCAAAACTATGGAATTCTTCACCTTTAACCTTTTCTTCTGGCTCTTTAAACAATTTACAAAGAAAATACAAAAAGAAGCTACTTCATACTTACAGTTAATAGCTAATAAAATAAAAAAAGATTTATGATCAAAAATTATTGAAATTCGGTTTTGTAATCTAAGTTCTCACAAAACCTTATACTTTTATGTTGTTAAATGTATTCTCTCTCTTTTACTGCACTTGTTTACTGTACATTAATTATAATTATAGTCATAGATTAGAATAGCTGTGATAAAATTAAGAGCCAAAAATACCATTAAAATTTTACGTTGTTAATAAAGAAACAGGATATTGAAGTAACGGTTGATAAATGCAATGATGAAAAATGGTATAATTTGCATTGTGAGGGTAATGTCATTCTAATTTTGCTCTCTCGTTAATGCATGTGCAAAAATAACTGCTATAAAATTATAACTATTATTATCACGTCTATAATTATTTAACATCATTGCATGTATTTGATCACTCAGTTTTTATTTGCTTTTGTTGTGCTGCTGATTTTTTTATATTTTTATATTGAAAATTTTGCCTAAAATTATGAAACCGTAGCATCCATTATTGGTAACATGCAGCACGTTTGACGGATCTATGCTAGAATTGTATATTGCTTGTTTTGTTTTATTTTGCTTTGCAGAATTTATGATTCCTTTTTACTTTTGTTTTGCTTTACATTTATGCATGTTTTTGATTTGATAATTCACTTTAGATTCACTACATATATAATGTAAAATTATATACTCATTTGCTAACCCAACAAATTTTACTAATAATAAGGGTGGCTGATTTAAATAACTAATTAGTTTTTCGCCACCCTTCCCTTGAATTGTATTTTTTAATTTAGGAATAATTATAAGTGTGGTATGTACAAAAGGGAAAATAAAATGAATCTGAATCTATAGAAAATCCTACAATATCATACTTCTGGTGTTTCTGACAAAGTCGGGACCTTTAAATTTTATTTTAGAATTCTGCCTGCCCAATGTCTACAATAGACGTGATGGGCGTATGATGATGATGATGATGGATGTTCCATGAATGAAGTTTAACCATTTCCATAATTATAAATGTAATAAAATTTATTCTAACAGAGATAGAGAATGGAAACTAGAGTAACTGTGTAAACTTTCAAGAGTTTTGAATGATTATTTGGTTCATTGTGTCTCTGGCATTTATACATTCAGTTTAGTTATAACTAGACTTTTGAAAATTTGTGACTTACAGTGATAACATAGAAACACTACGCTTACAAGTTGAACACTACATAAATGTTAGTTCGAATGTTAAACTAACTAGCAATTATGTTAACTAACACATTGACAACTATTATGTTAAAAGGGATATCAATGATTGGTAATGCTTGACTCTAGAAAAACAAATATTAGTGTTTGTTTAGCTAACCTTAAGAGAAATTGGGTATCAGCTGTTTGTTCACCTTGAAAAAGTTTTGTTGGAGTTTCATGTAATTTTCATCTATTGTATTCAGTAAGCCCTGCTCAGAATTGCTGCTTTAATTTGTTCGAATCAAATGCATTTCTAAAATAATTCCAAGTGATATTTATTCTGATACAGTTAGTAATATTGCCGTTTTATGTTTTTGTTCACGAGAAATGTTACTGGAATTCAAACACGCAAATATTTAACTAAAGGAGAAGTCAACCAGTTTAATGCCATGTTAAATTTAAATTGGCTGCGAAGTATTTTGTACCACAGTTGCTAGTTCTCATTATCGTACGATATCTCTTCTCTGTAAGAAAGGCAATGTGATGTTACTATAAGGTTTTCAAATTAACTAATTGCTCGTGATAATAATCTATAACTAAAATAGTTAGGAACTATTTTCAGTGCACCCTTAGACCTTGTTCAGTGCAGTGTTGTGATGTTGTTTCACTTAATCTCTTTGATAAACTTTATTCCTCATGTTAATCTGAAGAGACGTGCATAATAATATTGTCAACAGATAACGAGAGATCCTTTTTACATTTTTATGTGAATATAATCTTCATTATCATCATCATCATCACATTCTCATTTCCTTGTCATTGATTACCATTATTATCAGGCTGCTGTTTCATTCTCCTTGCTTATTTTTATTGTTGCATCTTCTTATTTTTCCTTCCATTTTGGCCTTTCTACTCCGGCCTCTTCAAAACTAGTATATATTTTTGGCCTAAGCCGATACTCAAAGATTGTGTAAAACCTTGTTTTTGTTTGGTGTAGTAATAATGCATCGTAATGCACATACATTCATAGTGACCACTTTTTGCAAATTTTAATTTTTGCCTATTAGTATAGGCTACAGTACACAGCTAGCAATTATCATTAGAAACAAAGCTACTGTGGGATAATCCAATTTGTAGGGCTTGGAAAAAAATCTATAAAATGTTTTAAAGTTTGTAAGTTTAGCTAACTTCCAAAAAACATACAATTACTTAAAAAGTGGGCATTTTTATATAGTCGTTGAAGAAATCCATGCGCACAGCTTCTAAGTGGTAACTACAATTCCAAACCGTGGAATCTGTTTGTCAAAAATGAGAAGCCACGAAAGCTGTCTGCATTAATATTATTTACTGATCATGTATGGTGTGTATTAAATAAGACACATATAACACTGGACACGATGCAATTTTATCTCAATGTTTTGATTGTTTTCCAGCTTTCTTACCCACAACTGTATACCAGTTTCTTTAGCTTTTCTATCAATTAAATCAGCCCATGCTTGCTTCATTACATTAATAACCATTTACTTAAGTCTTAAAGTTAAACCCTCTTCTTCTAAAGGATTCTGACATCTGTTAGTTCAATACAAATTTATGCACAATGGCAAATGCAGACATATAAATAATGCTATTAGTGGTATATAATGCAAAGCATGGATGTATTATGCAAAGTCTATTTGCAAGAATGATGAATTGCATTAAGTTGGTACCCTGTAACACTGCAAAACCAGTATGAACATAAATTTCGAAGTTACGGCATATATACACACACGCACGCACGCACGCAAGCACGCACGCACGCACGCACGCACACACACACACACACACACATATATAAGCTGGAAAAACTTCTTCCCAGTGGAGGAAAAATTTTTCAGACTCTCTAATTAATACGTCAATTGCTTTTGTTCATTAACTGGATGATTCGAACCCATTTAGTACCACACTAGTGCATTCTCTGAAAACTAAAGCATTACCCAAGATTTAGCGCTTTATTACTTGTGATAACATAACAACATAAATAACAAAATTTAGCACTTGTGACGACAGATATAGAGTCAGTAGTTTAAAAAAATAATCAATTTTGCAGTTTAAGGCAATTTCCGACCTTCAGCTTTATTGATATTCAATTGTCAATTCTATTAACAGTTTGCATTATCATATATACACATACATCAGTTATCCAACCTACTATTACACATAAGCAAAACCAGTAATTTTTTCATAAGCTTTTTGTAGTTCCATTTCAGGAAGACCTTCATAATTTGAAAGTTCAATAGAAAATGTGGCATTGCCAGAAGATATCGTCCGCAAAGCGGTTGAATAACCTAGTAATTCAGCAAGTGGTGCTTTTGCATGTAAAATCCTATAATCACCTCTTGACAATATTTGAAGTATCTGGCTTCTCCGACGGCTTAAATCTGCCATAATGCCATGTAAATATTTCTCACCAGTGCTAATTTCTAAAGACATCATTGGTTCCAAAAGCTGAACCTTTGCCTGTTGCAAAGCCTCTGTAACACATTGTGCTGCACATGCTGTCACCATAGCAACAGAAGTATGCGGTGCAATGGTCGCATCATGCAGCCCGACTTCAATGTCTATAACTTTAAAGCCCAGCAAAGGGCCATGCAAGCAAGCAGATATAGTGCCACTCTCTATAGCTTTCAGATGGTGGCGTTTAATAGAATCTAATCTATTGTCTTTAGTATGGTGTAGCCGTATATTTTTTATACTGCCTTTGCTATAAGATGGAGTAACAGACATTGTAAGTGTAACATTATGATGCACTCCTCCTAATGTTCGCTCTAAAGTCAAACACTTTTGCACTTTTTCTTCAATAGTTTCTCGATACGCAACTTGCAATGGTCCAAGATCACACTCTACCTTGTATTCTTTATGAATTCGATCTTTAATGATGTCTATGTGTAATTCACCCATACCAGACAATATTGTTTGACCTGTTTCTTCATCAACTGTAACTTTTAAACTGGGATCTTCTTTTTGGAGTTGCTCTAATGCAAAGTCTAATCCTTTTTGGTGAGATAATGAAGCCGGTTCAATTGTGCAGAAGAATACTGGATCTGGGACAGACATTGGAGTCATGGTACAAATATCTTTTTGACAGCTTTTGCCAAGTTTTTGTACATTTTTTGCAACAGCTGAACTAACTGTTAGCATGTCACCCGTTACCGTACTTTTTAGACCACTAGCAACAGCAATATTTCCTTCTCCAATAAAAGGCACATCCTTATATTCATTTGAATAAGCCTCATACACTTTATTTATATGTTCTGAACAATTTTGGTTCATATTAAAAATGTTACTGTTAGATTTTAAGTAACCGTTATACACACGTAAGTATGATAAAATTCCTTTTTGTCTATCGTGGATAATTTTGAAAGCAAAAGCGCACAAATTATCACCATAAAGTTCATTGAACTTATAAGATCTATCTAAAGGAGATGGCAAATAGTCAATAAGAGCATTCATTAATAACTGTACACACTTTTTCTTAAATGAACTTCCCAGCAGTACAGGAGCACCTTTTTGGTGATGAGTGATTCGCCGTATGCCTCGCTTTATTTCGTCAGAAGGTATTTTCATAGGATCTTCAAAAGTGAGAAGCAATTCAGCAACATCATCATCTAAATCAGCAACAGCCTCTACCAATTTATTCCTGGAACTTATAGCTTCATTAAAAATTTTCCCACTAGTTTTTGTTATAGGCTTACGCATAAAAGTTTCTCCATCAGTATCAAAATCAGCATCCCACAAATATGCTTCCATGGCAACCAGATCAATTACACCTTTAAAATGCTTCTGAGAGAAAACTGGAAGATGGAGTAACAAAGGAACAACGTGCAGTTTTTCTTCTATTGATGTAAGACACAAGAGATAGTCAGCATTGTACTTATCCATTTTGTTGAGATATAATATACGAGGAAGATTATATCTGAAAAGAAAATTTATATCAATAAATACATTGAAACAGTTACAATTTATTGGATAAGCAGGTTTGACACGGTATCTTCTACAGATTTATTTGTTAGAAATCAAACAAACACTGAGTGATCATTAAATTGAGAATACTGTACATCTAATGGCACACTAAGTGTACCCTGAAAACATTTAAATTACCGATCAGCTTGATGCCACACTGTTAGTGTCTGGGCTTCTACACCAGCAGATGCATCCAGAATTGTGACACAACCATCCAGGACTCTCAGCGCTCTCTCCACTTCTAAAGTGAAATCTACGTGACCTGGAGTGTCAATAAGGTTCACCCGACAATTCTTCCAGAAGAAAGTAATGGCTGCTGATACTATCGTTATCCCACGGTCACGCTCTTGACTCATATAATCCATTACTGTATCGCCGTGATCAACTTCACCCATAAACCGAGTATAGCCAGCATAGTACAACATGCGTTCAATTGTCGTAGTTTTTCCTGCATCGATATGAGCCATTATACCAACATTTCTTATCATTTCCTGATCAGACTGTTTTGGCATTGCAGACGCATGTCTAAGCACCACTGCGTGTAAGTGGTGCTTGTAAAACAATCGTTTGCACCAAGTTGCATAGTTATAGTTTCGCCAATAGAGGCTTTGAAAACATCGGCTGTAAAAGTAATCAAGAACATCCATGCAATTTCAATATTATCATTACAACATATCTGTCATTTACAACTGGTAGTAAACAATACAATGTCCAACAATGTTCACTGCACAGGTTTGCTTTTAGTTTTCCTTAATAGAGGTAAAATTGCTAAATGTCAGAAATGATTTGTACATTGTAATGTCTCAACTTTGCAACATAGCAAAACATGTACAAGCAGTCCAGTCAATCTATCTCATTTTTTACCATCACGTGAACAAATTGCAGCAAAATTGTATTCACTTGTACCTGCTGATTAATGTACTAAAAATCTACTGCACACAAGTTGGCAGAAAATCTTCAACCCCAGAACTGCAGAAACTGTCCCGAGGTCATTACTATAAAATGGGAATTTTACTATAGCTCAGGAAAACGTGTCTAAAGAAGGCTAAACTGCAGGTGCACCTTCTTAGATTAGCCTAGGCCTGTTTTAATACAAACCTGATAACACCAATCTTTTGTTATGGTTTAATAAAATCAGATATGTAGCTTCATAGTGTCATCAGTACAACGAGCA
This sequence comes from Tubiluchus corallicola, assembly GCA_030141605.1. Classification (NCBI taxonomy): domain Eukaryota; kingdom Metazoa; phylum Priapulida; class Priapulimorpha; order Priapulimorphida; family Tubiluchidae; genus Tubiluchus; species Tubiluchus corallicola. The sequence continues at coordinate 545,004 of JAQGDQ010000092.1, read as the reverse complement.
TCAGTACAACAAGCACTAATGACAACTAAATGTCCAATAGCAATAGTTAGCTAGCTAAGGCATGCAGCACTAAGGTGAGTCAGTTACTACAGAATTACCTAGCAATTACTGTTGTAGACCACACTCACATTTCATTAGCAATTCATCTCCATTCTTCTAATGCCCTTCAAGTACAGTCTCTATAGAGGACTACTATGCTTAAATGGTGCAAAGCTGCAATGCTGTAGGGGCAAATTTGCAGATAGGTATACTCGAACTTGGCGGAAGCTGGAAACTGAGGCAGGCAGCATCACCCCCTCCTCCCACAAAGTTGTTGACCATATGCATTTGTAGGCCTATATAATGTAGCTAAACATGGATTTTTATGTATAATAATTGTTTGGAAGACTTAGCCTTACAAGACTGAAAATATTTAATATAAAAGTCTTAAGTTACACGACAAAAATATTAATCAGTGTTTCATGATTAAGCCTACGATTGGCTTTTTACATTTTTCATTGCTACGCCCTGGGGGTGCTTAATGAAGTAAGCTCAAATGTTTAGTGTTTACACAAAACGTGTTAATGTATGCCTATTTATCAAAGTTTCATAATAGAAACCACGGATTCCGTTCACACAATGGCATACATTGCACCAGAAATACAGTGCAATGACAGATGAAATTGTAAAACGAATAAAAACCAAGGAAACACATCATTTAGACACATAAGCAGTCCAGTGAGCAGCTGTACATTGGCTTTCCTTTAGGAATATTATTGCAGTGAACAATGAAATAACAGTATCTAGCGTACATTTATACAATTCCTGTCCTATGTTTTTGTATTGCTGCTCTAAACTTCTCTGTGTCTTAGATTTGCACACATGTGAAGTTAGATTTTTCCACTGGATGACTGCACATGGATGGTGCAAATGAATATCTAAAACAATCTTTGCTGCACTAGTAGTGTTGCACTGATGTGAATTATGGCCTTCCCTGGTAGCTCTGGTTATGCTGATATCTATATGATGGCATGTCACTGTTTTAAGCTCAGCCACTTCAGGAACATAGATATTACGCTAGTATCTCTATGATATACATTACGTACAAATTTTGCCGATCTATCCTGCACTTGCTTAAGTTCCAAAATGTTATTCGTGTGTATGGGCCCCATGCTGAATAGTAAAATGTGAATAGTGAATAGTAAAAGCAAAGTTGATGTAGACGATATTTGGTGTGATTCTGAAGTCAAGTTGACGGTGTAGCTATCTCAAACAGACACTTTTTATTGATGTCTGCTTGCTCGCCACTGGTGGTGAAGGGGATCGAATGTATCAACGGCATGCGCAGACCAAGGGTTGTTGCTTTGTATGATGCTGCTTATCATATTGGAGGCTAAAAATTATTGTTTTCTGTCCATACTCCAATGTTATTTTTACAGTACTGCAGATTGATAGGGCGAAGCCTATAGTTCCCTCTCAGTAAGCCTCTGTTTCATGAAGCACATCATTTGTGTGTTTGCAAACCAAAACTGTCCATATGTCGGCATAGTTATAACTAAGTTAAAGTGCTTATAAGCGGAATGCACCAAAATTCGGTCAAATGTCATTGAATATATTGAACTTTATGTTCTAGTACCAAATTATCAGGAAAATGTTCAAAAATACTAAAAATATAATTTTGTAACCCAATATCCACTTTTCTGGCTAGAAACTAGTACTGCAATTGTATTTTCAAACTCAAATAGTAGCCCAGGGAAGCTGTCATTTTACTTCTGTTTTTTTCTGTTGTCAAGCCCAGGTCTTCGTCGGAAAGGGCCATCTACTGGATTTAAACATAACTTCAATATGTTCTTGTAAAGTTCGTTACAACCAACATTTGTATGGTTGCTAAATGTTTTTGCAGAAACGCAACAAAAAACAATGGCAAACTTTAACAGTGGTTTTCTCAAGATTATGTTTTTCAGTGTGTAGCATGCACCTCAACTTCCACGAGGATTATCTCAGCTTAGAAACAATATAGATTATAGAGTGATGAGCTTGGTATCAAAATGATCCTCATGAAATGAAGATTCAGGCTATGTGAATAACTAGAAGAGCTGAATTGCCGACTTATGGACGTTTTTGCTATGCGAGCACACATTAAATTTAATGATATAATTTTTTTCTTTATAATATTACTACAGTACATATATTTACAGTTTATATATGTGTGTGTACTTCAGTTTATATCCAGTTAATATGTATTTACAGCACTGCATAATACTCAGCTTGGGGTGGCTGATTCGACAGCCAATGTTCTTCGATACCCCTTCCCATTTGTTTGGTTTTTTAATTTACACCTATTTTTGTATGTATTGTTTTAGGATGAAAAATAAATGATTTGATTTTGGTTTTTGTTTATCGTTTTCCCTGTTGCGTTTAAAATTATTGCCTAATTGGAAGCTAGTAGGAAGTTATTGTTAATAATATGTAAGTAATAAGTAACTATGTAACACGACTTGGTGTAAAAATAAATAACGAATCTATTTAGTAAATAAATGTTTATATATATATATATATATATGAATTACTTCGAAAACATTTTTTATCATCAGTCTTCACTTTTCAAGCACGCTGACATATTGTGTGATGCATGCGTCCTCTGCTGGTAAAAGTTGGTATTTTTTATCTGCCATTTTTTTCTGTGTGTTCTGTCATTGTGAGAAAATTTACAGGTTCTGTTTTGCGTTCATGCTTATTTTGTAATTTTAGTATTTCTCTTTCCTGTAAAATGTCAAAGCAGAATATTTTTCACAATTAAACACATTTTAAAACTACGCACTCCTATAAAGTGTCCATAAAAAAGAACTATTCAGCATCAGCGTTAAGAACTTTATCTCCACATTAGAATCTCAGCGAGACTATCACACTTTAGTATTCTTATATAAATATGTCAATGACCTCAAAATCCCTTCAAAAATAACAAACTTCCTTTCTTGTCTGCTACTCGTCAGACTAACCTACTAATAACCTAAAGCAAATTCAAACAAAAAATAAATTTGGTAATAATTCAATAGGCAAAAACAAGCAATTTATCTATGGCACTCCTCTTTCAGACAATCAGAATCACTAGCTATTTTTAAGAAGAAACTGAAGTAATACCAACCAACTGGATTTCAAAAACTAACTCGTGTAAATAACATTAACGTTTTTATTTCAAGTTTTGTATACCCACGCCCCCCAATAACTGAAAGAGATGTTTGTTCAATTATAAATTCGCAACTCTTAAGTGCAGATATACGAATGTAATATGTATATTGTGGTTATTGATGAAAATTTTGTCTTATTCTTATTATGTATTGTACTTATGCTTTGTGCTATATATTATGTGTATATTGTAATAAATTGATATAAATTTTGCCTTGCATTTATTATGTATTTTACTTATCATATGGTGTCTATGTGTAGTATTGTGAACCTATTGCATTTATGTGTACAATTACTTTTATTTTTATTTTTAATGCACTAGTACGTTATAGTTTTCAGTTTTGCACCAGACGCATTTGCCTTTAACAGTATTTTAGTATTGAAAATAATTTTAACACCGAGGATTGTAATTTTATTGTAATCTATTTAATGGCAAATAAAGCATAATAATTTATTATGTACTATGTTGCCTAGGTATACCATTGTACATCTGAGCAATAAATTAAACTGAATTGAATTTAATGAATTGTTGTACCTTAGATCAAAGCAAAGGTTGCAAAATGGATGAACTGGCGTTTCCAACATCTGACGGAGAAAACATCGTGTGTCCAACTATTGAATGGATTCCCGGAAAACGCAACTATAAGAATGAGAGGGAAGCACAGAAGCTTCAACGCGAAGAAGTAGCAGACTATCCTTTAAAGCCTATTACCGTAAGTCCATCTATCCGTCCGGTGCCTAAATCCTAGACCTATGTTTTAGTTTTGGCAGTGACTAAAGTAAAGGTACGGATCCGGAACTGCAGCAACTAAAAATACGGATCCGTGTCTCGAAAGCATTCACTAGAAAATACGGATTGATCTGTATGGCGAACGATGTTAACGAGAAATACGGTTCGCCGTCAGAGAGGGGCAATATATCACTTTCTTGTTTATGCACAACCTCAAAATCCACAATTGTAAATATCCGCATCTGCTAGATCCGCGAAATTGAATATCCTCATAGATATCTATATTACGTAATCCCTAGATAGGACACGCGGTGAAAGCGCGCAACACGCCGTCATATTACGGCGAGCGAGTCATGCTTTATCACTGTAGCGTAAACATAGTGTTTGCCTATTTTTGGTATGAAAGAAGCGTTTGTCCCCCGTTTGCATACGAAAAACAACAGGATTAAGTTTAAAAAACTTTTTTCTTATATTATGCTGAACTTTTTAATTTTTTTCTGATACGAATATGTTTATATTGTCAATTGAATACTTGTGCGTCTTCCCATTGTAACTGTTTTATCTCACTAATTAGCATTGTTAGTGCTTGAACATTTAATAATGTAATAGATTACATAAGTTTTAGGGTACTTGCTTGATGTTAGTTAATAGCTCTACTGCTAAATACCTTTAAAAAGAATGTGAATATCCTATTGCTGTGCATGCACGTTTAATTTTTAATAATTATAAAATGTTTTTTTACTGGAGTTCTGCTGCTTTACATGTAACTCTAAGGAAATTGCAACAACAGTGAACTATTGTCTGCATAGTGACAAAATTACTAGAATTTAATTATTCAGTTAGAACATTTTTCACAAAATGCAAAATTCTAAAACATTATTTTTGAAGTATCAAAGTGTTTTACTGCATTACTAAATGAGCATTCTACACTCACAGTGCACAATATTTTTTGACAGGTTCATGGGTCAAAAACTCTTCAAACAAACACTTTACATACAGCATAATTGAACACATAATTACAGCAATAAGTGGCACTTATGATGGGGCAATAGGCATTTGAGGCCTTTAAGTGGTTGAAATACATGTAGTTCAGTAAGGAGTTTTGTAACTGTTTTTTGACATTAAGGATACAAAATTTAGGTTTTAATTCACAAACATAAATTATTGCTTTTTAATCAGCGAATTAACTTGTTTTCATCAACTAGTTTTATACATTACACATTATAAGTCATGGCCAATTCAAACCTTTAACCCTGAGGAATCTAAGAGAAAGTTAAGTAACTTGATGTTTTAACTCAATATAAAGTGGATTAATGTGGCAATTGAATGTAATGATACTTATTGCAGCATTCAGTTGATTGCAAATTTGTAAAATAGCCTTTTTACTTTTTGATACACTACAACAATTGACTTGGAATATGGCAGTCATTGATTGTAATACAGCTTTGATAAGCAAAATAGTAAAATAACTAATTAATATGGGACCTGGCTCACATGAAGATGCTTTAAAATGTTTTCAATGACAAACACAATAATAAACCAAGCTAGTAATAGTGGCACATTATAATATTCATAGCATAATTTATTTGGCAACATGTGCATGTAACAGTTCAGCATATAAATTGGACCTACTGCATATCACATCAAGACTAAAAAAATTTGCTATGTTCGACAAGCCAATAGATCACAACTCAACACTAAGGAAAATTACAGTTAGTAGGTTATCACATTCACAACACTCTATAGAAAAAAACACTGGCTGGTAGTGAAATACTGGCATATTACAACACTCTAAGAAATACATAACACACTAAGAGCTAAACTCTTGCTAACTGGCCTACTACACATCAAAATACTAAAGTTTTTTGTAACAATAAACAAAATAAAGCAAACAAACTATTAATTGGTAGCTTATGTGACACACAGCAATATCAAAGCTAACAATTTGCAAGACAATGAAAGGAGACTAATATTTACAGTGTAACTATTATATCACAAAGAAAAATGGTACCGAAGAAAAACGGTACGGCTACAGGCTGTATAATGCCATATCACCATTTTCATGAAGTGGGCAAGTACTTTTCAACAATGTGAAGGCACATGGTCAAACACCATATGTGTCGTAAAAATTGTCAAAATCCGCATGTTTTGTAAATGTCACAAAAAGCATGGATCCGTATTCGGTATCGCTGAAAAAACGAGTACGGATCCGTACCTCTAGCCACTGCCTTTAGTTTTATATCAGAATGAATGACAACAAATTGTTGTACCACAGCTTACCAGGCTGGTAGTTTAAACTTGCTAATATGCAAGCTTATATTTTTACGCAAACATGATCCATATTATAAGCTGCGGGCACATTAAACTTATGGCAGATGCTTTAATTATTAATACGCATTCAGAAGTAGCGACTTCTCTCGCAACTTATTGCGAAAGTCAACTCTGAGAGTGAAGTTGCACGTGTGAACGTCTTGGTAACTTATTGCGCAGGTTAACTCTCAGTAACTCCCTGAGTTTACAGAAAGTTGTGAGAGAAGTTGCCAAGACGTTCACACGTGCGACTCTACTCTGGAGAGAAGTTGTGCAACAAGTTGTGAGAGAAGTTGGCAAGTCATTCACACGTGCGACTTTACTCACAGAGAGAAACTTTTAGTGTTTAGCTTTTGGCTGCAAATAGTAGCATTAGTAGTTTATTTTTGTAACAGCTTCTGTAATAATTAATACTGATATTATTGGACGCTAGTTAATATATGGAATGCTAATTAATATATTTTCAACAAAAATAAATAAAAAATATCAAAACATAAGTAGGGTACAATAGAGATAACAATAAAGGCAAAAATAATAAAGTAATTTAAATTTCAACAAGATTATGTCAATAAAGACAAACAAAAATAATTTAAGACAGCAAAATAAATGAGTAGGGAAAAGCTATAATAATCAACTCTAATACTGTAGTAAGTAGAAAATGTATATAATTTATTATTCATATTCTTATAATTATTATATTTTCTCTGTATGTATATATGTATGTAGCAACAGCGCCAAGTCGGGGATATTCTCTCCTAGCTTATTAGTTGAAATACGTTTTTCTATAAAGACGTACATGTTTACTAACTTATACTGTCTAGTGCAAATCGTTGAGTAATTCACTTGTATTTAATTTGTAAATTTATAATTAATTTGAACAGTCTCTTATTTCAGTGTTAGTATCACAATGATTAGTTAGCATGCATAAATAAAATTATTTAAAGTTATTGGAGGCAAATGAGTGTATTTTATACACTAGTCAGCATTCTTACAATATGTGACATTTCAGCCATGTCTAATTAATAATTTTCTGAAAACCTGTAATAGGATAATACCATCCATTCAGATGCATGCTTATAATAATCTATCAGAACTCTGTAGATTAATTGCTTCCTACTTGTGACTGTAAGGAGTTTGGTTGCCTTAAGTGTAACTTCCTTCTGTACTTTACATGCACTGTATTTAATATTTTAGGTAGCTTCTACAAAGCTAGGTAAGCTGGGGTATGTAGCGAGCAGTAGTAAGACTAGCACCACTGGTAGCTCTGGATCAAGTACCCCCAAGAAAGGTGGGATGTCCATCCCAATTCTCGACCCGCTCACTGCAGTCCTAGAAGGAATGGACCCGCTATCGCAAATGGCTGAGCTTGATCCTTTATCACAGATGGCAATCGAGGTATCGTTAACTTAATTATTAATATTCTGTTCTGCTCTTTGATCTGCCGCCACACATTTTTAAATTGACGTATAGTCGTTTACCATAGGTTTTGCACAAAACAAGATGGTGAAACAAAAATGGAAAACCAGATGATGCTGCACTCCTGATTAACTTTTAGGAATAACAGAAGCACTTTAATCATAAATTTTAGTGAAGATATGCTTAGTACTTTTAAGAGGCTTACAAATAATTTGTCCCCACTCAAAGCATGGCTCAGTAATACTTTTTTACATATGGATGACTATTCCAATGATATCTGTCAGTTACATATAGTATTAACTAAACTCAAAGGCATCATGGTCTTGACGTTTTTCAGGAAACTTAAAATGAGATGAAGCATATCTCATATCTGTAATTTTGGGGCCTCCGATTTTCCGTTTCAAAATTGACCCAATTCCGTTTCAAAGAATTGTCAATTCCGCTTCACTGAAATTTGATGTTAGGATGCCCTTATAGTTAATATTTGTCATCAAATTGTGTAATATGTTGTATATTGTAAATAAAAAAATTAAGTTGAATTAAGCATATAGTCTATCAGATATTTTTATGGCTTTACATATACATAAGAACACCAACATTTAATTTGCATTTTTAAAACAATACACTGGAATCTTCATATAAATCATCGGAAAATTGCCTGGCTCTTTCCCAGCTGTAACACACACAAGTGGCACAGATCGTTTTGTTTTCTTTCGCACCGCACCGCCTTCATCACCCATTTTAAAATAACTAAATAGACTTAACTAGTTAAAGGAATAAAGTTCAAATGAGTTTTAGCCATGGTCACATGCTGTTTGAAAGTGGGAAACCTTTTCACTGTTTGCTTTATATTCGCTACAAGCTCAAACTAAAGATTTCCGTATTTCTCGTGGTAAATGCAAAAAAAAACGTAGAAGAGACTTAGTGGTTGCGCAAGTTGCATTAAAAGTAAATATTGAGGGAAAGCTTCTAGCAAGACCTTCAAGAATCTGACAAAACTGCTTAAATTTGTGGGAAAGTAAAAAGTGAAGTAATTTCGTCTCTAGTACGCATTAAATTTACAACAAATCGGGAATCAGGCCAATTTTAAGTAGCTATTTAGTTGCCCATTTCCGTGAATTCCGTCCGACTGCGGAAAATCGGAAGCCCTATAATCTTTCAGTGAAAAAATTTGTCGTGTATTTTTTAAAATTTACCATAATCCGATCTAACTGGTTTTGTTTTATGTGTCATTTTTTCCAGTGGCAAAATTCAAATATATGGCATTGTTCAATTCAAATTTTACATAATTATATATGTTGTTGAATTTTGCCTTATCATCACTTATATAGAGTTCAATTGTGAGTGTACCATTTGTAACATCATTATTTGAAGTTAAGGAAGTACTTCAGTATAAAAAAGTTTTGAAACTTAGTTAACAAAAGTTTGGAACATCATTTTAGTCAGCTGGTTCCCTTTCTGGAAAGAGCGGAAGCTTCATCAACAGAAAAGAACAGCAAGAAACTTTTGAACCATGGCAAAGTAAGAAAGCTGCAATTCTGGCAAAGTACACCACATCCGAATCTAAATTGACATTCACCACCTTCGATCTTTCTCCGGCTGAAAAGGCTGCTTTAAAAGGCCAATCAACAGTGACAGACAAGGTAATCTAACAAGCAATAAACAGGTAATAGCGAAACAAGAACTGGAGTCTGTACACTTAACCTTTGGAAGTTGATGCAAGCATATTTAATCAGTGGTAGTAGTAAAAATTAGGGGTCTGTAAAATCAAGTGTTTTCTAACTTGAGATGAGACAAGATGAGACTTCGTCAGAGTAATGAATTAAACAACTGTCTGTGTAGAGTTAGTGACATGAGGGTGTTGTGGGTATTTTGAAGTGTGTTTATTTTGAGAGACTTCCAAACTTTTCTGCAGTGGCAGTTGTTGACGAAATACTACCTCATCATAATTAGTTTCTCAGTCACGTATTTTACAATCAACTAATTATCTTATAACCAGCCAACTTCATAAAGCAAAAATACCCTTTAAAGCACTTGCAGAGGTTTTAAGCCTTAAAAGTGCCTTTGGTAAATCAACTCTTATTATTATTATCACAGGTTAAAAACCGCTTGGAGCAGCTGGATGATTTCGAGGAAGGTTCAGTCAAGGAAATGCTAAATTTAAGCCAGCAAGAATACATTAATCGTATTGAAGAACTCAATCGCACTCTCATATTAGCATGGGAGCAAGATCAACGTGTCAAAGCATTAAAAATAGCTATTCAGTGTGCTAAACTTCTGGTTGATACATCAGTCATACAGTTTTATCCCAGCAAGTTTGTTCTTGTGACCGATATCTTGGACACATTTGGACGGTTAGTTTATGATCGCATACATGAAAAGGCCCAATACGTCGAACCTGGAAAGTCCACAGTGACCTCTAAACTGCCAGAACATTTTAAGCCCAGTGAAGTGTCTGAGTCTGCTAAGGAAACATGCCGAAATTGGTTTTATAAAATTGCGTCAATTCGCGAGCTTGTTCCTAGGTTATATGTTGAAGCCGCTATTCTAAAATGTTACTATTTTTTACAAGAAAATGAACACAAGGAGGCGCTGAAGAAGCTGTGTTTCATGATGCGAGGAATTGGAGATCCACTTGTTGCTGTTTATGCTCGAGCTTATCTTTGCCGTGTAGGTATGTCAGTTGCCTCTGATTCTAAAGACTACTTAATGGAGGGCTTTGATGACTTTCTGAAAACCTTTAGACAAGTTCAGGGTGACACAGTTCAAAATATATTAGCTTTGCAGAAAGTAGAAATGCCAAACTATTTGCAGCTGTATTCTCCTGCTCTTGATTGGATGCTGCAGTGCATAGCTTTTAAAGCACTTGATAACACGTTAGAAACAATATTATCTAATTGTAAAAAGCAGTGCAATAGTGCATTGCTGATCAATTCTATAATGTCAGCATTTAAACCGGAATACATTGCAGCTAGAGCGAGTCAATTCATTGAACATATACGCGAGTGCCAAGATTCTGGATTTCCAAAGCACTTGCTGTTTCGCACTCTTGGACTGTGCCTCGTTGTTGCCGACCCTCCCGAAAATCATAAACTACAAATACTTAATGATGTATGGAAATCTATAATGAAATTTGGTACACCGGCAGAGTACATGAGCTGTGCTGAAGTGTGGGTGGAATATGCGCTGCGTCATTTCACCAAACGTGAGGTTAATACCATCTTAGCCGATATCATAAAACACATGACACCAGATCGTGCGTTCGAACAACACTATTCCCAATTGCAAGCTATTGTGGATAAAATTCTCACTTATATGCATAACTTTTTGGTTTTGTTTTCTATGAACAAGTTTCTGCCCTTTATTGATCTTTTTCAAAAGGAATCCATCAAAGTGGAGGTATGCAAAATGCTCCTAGATGGCTTTGTCAAATACCAGCCGGAGCCAACTTCTGACCCAGTCATTGTGAATGCCCTGATGTTCCTAGCTAAAACTATGCATGATTCGGTGAATGCTCTGACTCTGGAGGATGAGAAAAGATGTATTGGCAACTTAGTGTGCCAGTTTCTAAAAAAGGTATGCTTATAGTTGCAGATTATGACAAATTTTAGTTGTATTGACTAATGTCTGATGCAGATAAGGCTGGGAATTTTCCCAGAGAAAAAAACAGTGATACCATGATACTACAGCAAAGTTCATCCTTATGCTTAATAATAAAGTTTTTGGAATTTTTTAATTGGAACGAAAGTTTTAAAGCAGTAACAAATAACTAATTGACAGCTTTTTGGTAATATTGGTACATAAATTTGTATTTCCTTGCCCAAGTTACTGTCACATTCATGTGGAAGACGATGCAAGTTACCACTTGAGAAATACGATGATGGCTTGCAATAAAGATCACGTCTGATACAAAACATACCATGGTTTCCCAACGTACTCAATGCAGTGTTAAAAACAAAACTAGTTTTCATTTACCTATTACAATGTGCACATTTAGCTTATATATTTTTTTGTTGAAGGTGTTGATAAGTCCAGATTTCGAACAACAGCTGAATTATGCAGTGGAATGTAGAGCTTCTTTTACCAACTTGGAACCAGTACTCACTCAGCTTGTCAATTCTGTTAATCAACTTGCCATGGAAACACACCTCATTGTTCAAGGTCGGCACACACGGAAAACTAGCGCGTTCGTACATGCTTGTGCTGCTTACAGTTTCATAACTATTCCTAGCATCAGTAGCATATTTCTAAAGCTCAACCTGTATCTAGTCTCTGGACAGGTGGCATTGCTGAATCAGTGTCTGGCTCAAGCGGATGCATTCTTCAAAGCCGCTATATCCTCGCTGCCTGATGTACCTAGGTCTTTAGAGGTTGACGGAAAATTTCGTTCCACTGAACCAATGCTTTTAGAATTTGTGAGTAACATGTGTTCAGCTTTAGTCATTGTACCTGATCCGCCAGAACAAGGTGTTCTTTACCTAGTACGTGGCTTGCTGAATGTGCTACAGAATTACACATGGGACTATAATAGTGATGGCAAGGCTTTGTCATACATACGGGTTCTCTGCCTCTTGTCTGCATTATATCAAGAGGATTATATTTATCATGTTGGAAGCATCGATTCAAATGACAGGCTGTATGGGAGTGATCCGAAATTCTTGGCAGAAATTCGGAATCTTTCCGCAATCATTATTGAGGAAATCACCAGAGATTTGCAAGAGTTGGAGCATTTCAAGGCATCTGGAAGACAGGAAAATCTTTCGCTTGAATTGTTTCATATTGCTGTCGCTCATGGTGATTTGTCAAATACAGAATTCTGTGATTTCTTAGTTAAGCTTTGGAAAATGGTCAAAAATGTTTCAGCAACAAACAAAAATTTTCAGAGAAGAATAGCTGATACAGTAAAAAAGAAAATTTCACCAGATAAAAATATACCTGATAAGTTCTCTGATTTGTTTTTATAGTCAAACTCTTGAAATGATATTGGATAACAATAGGGTAAAACTGCTATGGCTTTGTTGGACTTGATAGGACTTGTTATATGTTTTATTTACGTAATTACATGGCCTCGATGAAAGTGAATTTTCTTAATAAGGCGCTGTATGGAAGAAAGCCGTGATTCTCCATACTATGCTGGAATCTAACTTTTCTGTAATGGAGTTTCTTAGCTTATTTGTATGCTATTAAATTCATCGGGTTTTTGTGCGAAATATGCTAAATTAACAAAAGAGTACATTAATAGTCTGGCAGCCGATGCGGTAAACCTTGCATTTTCCTCGGGTTTTTTTCTCAGTGGTTTTCTTATGCTCTGATGGTCTTCTTTAAGAATATTAAGGGTGGCCCTCTGCCACTTTTGAGCAATTTGAGATATTGGAGCAAAAGTACTATAATAAACCAAAACTGCCATGATCATGCAAATGAAAACACTAAGTAAACTATATTTAATATTTTTAACTTAAAGGACATTAAAATCCAAAAATGATTGAGTTTTATGTACGCCAAGGAAAACTGGAGAATCACACCAAAATAATCTAAATAGGAGGCAGTGTTTTCTTCTTCAATGGTTCATGTGTTAGTCCTTTCTTAATTCAGTAACTAACCTTAATATTTCATCACTTATATAAATTACTAGGTAATAATTTCTTTATATAGATTATATCATTACTCCCACAACTATGTTACCTCTTTTGCACAGTCCAATTCCTCATTTTAACTTTGTCAGATTTACAGATTTTATTTGTTCTTTATTACTTAGAGCCTTCACATGCATGGAACATGATTCAAACTAATTATTGTGTACGCCTTTTATTATGGACAACATTGCATAATATTGTAATGACTTAAAAGATTTGCATGCCTTTGCTCCAGAATAAGAGCTGTGATCATCTTTAAAATTGCATCTGATTATGATTTTGCCACAGGAAGCACAGTTACTGGCCATAATGATTTTGGTGTACTAAAACTTTCTTTCAAAACCATGTATTTTGGGCCATCAAGAGAAAATGATGAGTCACCTCTACTGCTTTTTTCCCGGGTACTTGAATATGCACTCGTTTCATTTTCCCTAAATGATTCCATTGTTGATGGTGAAATGTACAGCTTTGCATCAGAAGGTCCTAGTAACAGCTGTTCTATGCATTTTACTGTGCCATACAACTATCCTAGCTTCAGACACGGTATTACATTTTGGGTAGGTTTATCTATAGGATGCACTGATGAATTTAGTGGCTTGAGTTCCATTAGGCTGCTTTAATATTGCCAAATTTGGGAATGCCTAAGTACATTCAACGTGGTTCTCTTTCCTACCCTGAGCAAGTGCATAACCTCATATTATATTTGGAATGATGCTTTGATGATTCTTCATCGGTTGACCATTAGCAATTCCATGACCAATGGCATAAGCAAATTATGATGCGAAAAATGATAAAAGCAAAACAGTATAATCAGTCTGTGCCAACTGAAAGAATAATGTTCCTTACTGGTTGGCTAGTTTTATGACCCATTGAACTTTTTCTTTGTACGTTCTTTTCAGTCTCCTTTATTTTAGTTCAGTTGTGCGACTTATCTTTTCTGCTAAGGCTGCCTGGCCAATGGCCAGTTATTTCCAGCTTATCACTGATATTGGTAATGGAGATAATGCATAGGACAGAACTTCACTGATGTTTGTGTTATTGTTGAGTTCCAATAACTCTTAAGTAAGTTAAGCCAGTATTACATATTTTGCTCAATCCCACTTGCATGGGACTTCTTCATTAATGCGAAGTGCATTCATTGAGATTGTCTCGTAGACCCTTGCGACTTGTTTTCAAAATACTGTTGTACTGCAGTACCTGTGTTACCGAATTAACTAAACTCAATGATAACAGTACAAGATTCCCATTTACAAAGTTAACTATAGTTATTTTGAGGATGTTATTGTGGCACTCAAAGAGTTATACAAACACACAGTTTTTTGCATAGTTCACGCTTGTCTATGATATATGCAATTATTATGACTTTGGTTTCTATCTTTTATATGCCCTGAAGTATTAGACCTATTTGTCATCATGCCTCATAGCTGAAATGTTCTTCTTCTAAGAATCTTCACTTTCACAACAAACATGACTCTGTATTTCTCTTTTCTTCTCTTTCAGTCATACGAGCATCATCATAATGAAGATAAGTTTTATTAAATAACTACCTACACAGCTATGATGCGATTTTAACTCCATGGGTGTGTCATAGGCATCTAGCTAAGCTAAGCAGTTTAGCAAAAATGGCATAGCTGTAATTGTTATGGTTAGTTGTAATTGTTATGGTTTTCTCAAACCCTGTGAAAGAATGTGTAAATTTCTAACTGTTTTCTAAACAACACTAGTTATAATTTTACAAAACAGCACACTTCTACTTAAGACATCAATATACTTTGAGTTATTACAAAAACTAGTAATTATTGTACCCGTATAATGCATTTTGTACGTATTATAGCCCAATTTTTGAATTCTCCATTCAAAAACTAGCTAACAGTTTAATTCTATGTTAGTAGCACTTTCATTTGCCTACTCATATTAGTTCTTGTGTGCTTTTTCCATTGTAACTCTTTCAGTCTAATATCTCAAAATGCTTAAGGCTGCCAATAGCCACCCTTAATATTCTTAAAAGGGACCGTGAAAACTGCCGAGAAAAAGCTTTCACGGAAAGTGCAAGGTTCAGTCAAAAAATGGTTTTTGACTATAAGTTTTAATTTATTAATTAAACGTGTACTGAAGCATAAATGATCAAACCAAAATTTTTTGCATATTTTTGCTGGACAGTGCAAGTTTATGGATGTTTTTCTGTAATAAGAATAATAAACTTCTAATTAAGGCTAAAAATTAAATGCCTCTTACTGCTGTAATGTCTAACTAAATTCTCATGAATATTAAAGCAGAACATGAAGTGAAATGAATGTGTACGGGAATGTGATTTTATAGTAAGGTATGCATGACACTTGCATAGAATTAGTATCTTGCCTAGAATTATGGCTGGCGTAACCTTAAAAATAACTGTTACTGTTACTGTAACAGTAGATAGCTATTACTATTACAATTGTGCTAATGTCATGATCCCCGTGCATTCCCTTGTATGTAATAATTTTAGCAATCACTATTGCATAATGCATCAAATTCTCTTAATAATGTTAATAACTATTAGAATTTCTACTAATCAGGTTTTTTGATACAATCGAGAACATTTTCGTAATCGCTGTCGTTCTTGTTGCTTTTTTATTATTTTGAAATTATAAGCATTTTTATGTATTATGCTGTTGAGTTGTTAATTATTGCTACTGATATGGCAAAATACCAATTGTAATGTTTGTTTTCAGCTTATCATTTCAATTTGTGTATGAAGGTAAATCCAATAGGTATTTAAATTAAAATGTAAGTAATGAGATTTTATATTATTTTTGCACGGGGCTATCGATTCAGTTCTATTAATGAATGCGTGTACTTGTGTACTACAATCTGTTAATCAATAAATTAACAACATCCATAAAAATATTAAGTTAATTTTCATTGGTACCATAATGAATAATCTTGGCTGAGATTATTTTATTAATGTATCCATTTCATGATCGTCAGCATGACATAAGTAAAGTAATTTTAACATTTAGGTTGCGTATAATTGCTTTGTCATATAAATACAACTTTATAAAACAAGTATTATTAGCAAAGTTAAATAATAAAGCAAAAAATACCTAAAGTCAAACGTTTTTCATTGTATAATACTCTGCTGTTGAATGAGTGTTTTTAAAAGTGATGTGATTCTTACAAGTTATGCGCTTGATTAAAATTCCCCATAGATGGCGCGTCGTCATCTTAGAAAACGGATTCGAAGTTAAATCATTGAGCGCAGACTTATTTTAGAGTTCTGCCTGCCCGGTGTGTACAATAGACTTTAATAGGCATAATGATGACGGTGATGATGAAGTCATGTTGGCTCTTAGTCGAATCTATCTGTGAGTCTGAGGTCTGATACAGAAGGAAACGCATTAGAAGAAAGTAGTTGCGTTCCGATGCCCAGAACCATGATGTGCACCAAACAGCCAAACAATATTTCTTAATTAATAAATATCTGTACCAGACAACCAGCAAAGAAGCATCCATTGACCAAAATAGGTTATGTTACTATACTAATATCAGGATACAACATACAGAAGGGACTCGAGAGAAGTTAAGTGCCAAGGGATTGGGCCTGCACCCATTCTACCCTGATAGAGGCGTGCACAATCTTGAATAAAATCATTTGCAATTATATAAGTCTTTTATTTTATGAATCGTAGTTCTATTTCTTTTATTTTATTCTTTTGCTCGTAAGGTGCATCATATGCATAATACTCATACATAAGTGTAACATGTACTATTTTGTAAGCTGCTAATGAAAAAAATACTTACATAATAAGCGGTATGAAATTGGGCCTGCATTTTCCATCTGGCCTTGGCTCACAGAGAGCTCAGCATGACCCTAATGAATATCATTTGTAGTCTGGCGGTCTTTTTTCAAACTCTTTATTAAAAGAAGGCTTATTTAGGAATCCACTTAGAAATTTAAAAAATGGAAAAATCAATACTTCTGCGAAAAGTAAATTCGGAACTTAGTCTTTCGTCATCGAGACGATCGAGTCACGCGTGACAATGACCCATGCTTTATTTGGTAAAAAAGTAGCAGTTTATCACTTTTGCATAATAAAGATTAAGCCATTCCTGTTCATATGGACCCGTAATTGAAGTTAGTATTCCCACTGACTACTAGTACTACCGCGATGACTGAACTCTATAATTCCGTAAGGCAAAAATCTCGCGTAAGCGTGCTCCAATGCTCCATAGCTGTAACACTGTACAAAAGTTCAATTTGGAAAGTGTAACATTGACACTTGAGGTTTGCCCACATGAATTCTAAATTGTTGAAAAGTTTTCACTTTTATCTGTAAGCTCTAGGGAAGGATAAACATTAAACTCGGTGAATGGCCTGCCTACCACTTGCGGGTAGAAGGGCAGATGTAAAACGAAGGTTACAGATTAAATTAATGCCGTGACCGCCCTATTGAAAAGGTTGGCGTAAAATAAAGCTTCCTGCCTTTTACTCTCTGGGTGTTTAGAAGATTCATTTTTTATTTTCTATTGCTAGAAATGTATCAGACATCGGTAACCAGTAAGCACTTATTGTAATATTACAATAACTGGTTGGGAGTTCAGTGAATTAAAAACTCCCACAATTACAAACAAAGAAAAAAGAAAAAGGCACTTAGACACGATGTTTCAGAGCACCACTTTACGTCGTCTTCTTTTTTTCAGAAAAAAGAAGGCGGAATAAAGGTGGAATGAATAAGTAAATTAATGCTAATTTTTTGGAGCAGAGTTTTTATTTATGTTATAGGCCTATGTTAACACATTATAGGCCTATATCGCATTATTAATAATACAACAACGAAGAGAAAACACAGAAGCACAGTAAATTAAAACACAACAAAGAAACACAAATGTATAAAATCATCGTCAGTCACAGGACAGAGTGAGACAGAACAGAAACTAATGCCCAAAATAATGCAAAAGTTCTACTTTACAAATCAAAACTTTGAGGCAAAACAGTTGTATTTCTTATAAAGTTCAACCTGGAAATAGTCGCGCGATTTAGGGAATTTTACAGATTTTCCATTAAGCCCATCGCCGCTTCGTCGCTTCTTGTTATTTCTCGCTCTCTGACTAGTTTGAATCAATAATTAAATTACAATTACTGAGTTTGTGGCATTGCTCATAATTATTGCAAAATACAACTAGTCTATAGGTATCTTCACGTCCCTGACTGATTTAAGAAAATGAACTCGTAAGTGGCCACTTTTCGTCAATTTACAGCCTGTTGCTGTTCATTGTAGTAAGCAGTAAGCTATCATTACAGGGGATAATCATGATATTGACCCAAGCATGAGCTTCTTCCTTATATTGGTAAAGACGTATAGTCATCGCTTTGCAATCTTTAATCGTAATACTGCATAGTTGCTAGAATGTAATACAATGCATGAAACAGGTAGGACTACCTTCAGTCCTTCTGTAATGATAGGCATGAGATGTGCACACATTAGTTTTGGAAATTTTTATGTGGTTTTACCCTCAAAAGCTTCTTAAAAGTGTTTGTCTGGAAAGGCCGAACCACTAATGTCCCGAAAGCTGTAAAATTTTTCATTTCAACAATATTTACTAATCCTTGATTATCACCATTTAAAACTTAATGCAGATAAAACTGTCTTTTTATTACTAACTCCTATAGAAAGCCTAGAAGGTGCTTATGATACTGCTAATATATCGTTGTATTCATGTAATGAAACAATACAGCAATCTAATAATACAAAATTTTTAGGGATGGAAATAGACAATAAACTTACATGGAAAAGTCAAGTAAATAACATAATACAGAAAATAGGAAATAGTATGTCGTTTTTAAGACAAGTCAAATGACAACTGAACATCAAAACTAAACTATTAATTTATAAAACACTGGTTGTCCCTCATCTAACATATGGCTGCCAACTATTAACGAATATATCAAAAGACTCTGTTGACAGATTTGACCGAATGCAAAACGGTACCCTGAAACTAGTTCTTGGATACTCAAACAAACAGTAAACTTATAGCAATTACTCCGCTACAGCAAATACTGAAAAATTAAGTATTCCTATCATCGAAGCATACTTGCAGTATTACAGCCTAATCTTCCTATATAAATATTTAAATAACTTGAGTCCAGCATTCTGTAATAACAGAGTACCTTTTATTAAAACCAGCAAACTAATAAAGAGAACATCCAGTTTTAAACAGATTCAAAAGAATAATAAATATGGATATTATTCAATTTCAAAGACGGTCATCAGCATTTGGAAGTTAGCCCCTTCTAATATAAAATGAGCAATTAATATTAAGCTTTAAAACTGATCTAAGAAATACTCTGTTAAGAAACTACAGAAAACCAGCGAATAAAGGGGATAAAATCATATGCGGAATCAATAATGATTTCATAATATCATTGTGGTAAACTTCTATGTTATTATAACGGGATTTTAATCAAAGTTGTAATGATGTGTAGAGTTTATGTTTGTATTGTTTAGTAAATTAGAGCAGTAATGGATTTTATAAATTTGCAATTAATTCGTATTGTATAAGTTCCTTTGTGCTAATTTTGATTGTTTTAATTGTTATGCAATTCTAAAACTTGTATATGTTACATTGTTTTTTGTTTGTATGTAAATGTGCTTTTTTGTTTTGTGTTGCAATGTTAAAATTTTGTGCATGTTAAAATTAAGTAGAATTAATTAATGACTGTAGATTTTAAAGTAGATTTAGTGGACACTATTGCTTTCATCAGTCTTCTGACTGTTTGTACAAAAAAATTTATGTATGTATTTTGTACAGTACAGGTTGTGTACATTAAGTGCAATAAAGAATATTATTATTATATTATTATAGTTATGCGATTTGTTTGTTGTCCAAATTGGAAATCACTACGACAATTACATTTACCAGGGAAGGGTAGAACAGAAACTTTCCCAATGGAAAATTCTGCCTATAAACGACTGTTTCACTGTGTATATGTAGAGGCTTACTTTAAGCTATTGTAAGTAAACACACCTTTCAGCCATCGTTTTATATGTATGTAGACTTAAATAACATTTTCCTGACACTTCAGAACACTTAGTCACCAAAATGGGCATTCAGTAATAAATCCGACATTACTTCCTTGGAGTTACAAGATTCAATTAGAAGAGCCAAAGATTCATATGATCGTATCCCAAAAGTAACTACCGCAGCATCATCATCGTTGCAACCGCTATAATCATCTTCGTTGTCACAGTTATCATTACGACTTTACCTATTGCCATTTTACTGCGGAAGTAAACTCATTTTAGCATTAGACAAAAATACGTGTTTTTTGTAAAAAAAAACGTAAGGCGATGTAACTTTAATTACTGCTCAGCTAATTCCTTTCAATACACCGTGGAAGCTGCGCATAATATCAACTACTGTCGTCAGTCAGCAACAGTTGCTGCTTTGACAAAGAGCAAATTTACGGCGTCTACCAGAATTATTGAGTATTTCCAAGAAAATTAAGCTTCCTGAAATTCTTAAATGCGACATGTTTTCAGGAACTTGAATCAGGCTCCAAAGAAACAAAAATAATTGAAGCGGGGATTGTAAATGCTAGACAGTTAGTATTCGAGTAAATAGTTTTTCGGGACTCA
This sequence comes from Tubiluchus corallicola, assembly GCA_030141605.1. NCBI lineage: Eukaryota > Metazoa > Priapulida > Priapulimorpha > Priapulimorphida > Tubiluchidae > Tubiluchus > Tubiluchus corallicola. Next base: position 524,134 of record JAQGDQ010000092.1, on the reverse strand, counting down.
TACTCAAACTAAGGCTATTTGATTAATTCTTGACTTCTAGAAAAACTGGTCTTATTACGCCTTTTATGTGTGACATTTGATATATTTTCGAGAACTCTTACAGTGTATAAACTAGGCAACGCAAAAATGCAAAAACAAACTTAGATTTTGAATGCAGTATATTTATATATAATAATATATAATTAATTGTACAGTAGACAACATTTTATGAGTAATCAGGCGTATATATGTACAGTAATATAGATTTTAACCATGTCCCAGTTTTTAAAAATTTAAACTCCAATCACTAAGCTAGACACGTGCAGACAGGCAAAAGTAGTTTAGAAAATACATCATATGAAGTTATTATATAGGCCCATAATCAATAGTTAATTTACAGCGTTTGTACATTACAGCTGTGAGACAGGTGTATTAAAACACTTTTTTCAGTAGTGGAACCATGGATGATTACGTGATGTTAATTTTAGTTATTCACTTTCATTCTAAGAAAGTGAATAATATTTTCAGATACATTCGAAATTATAGCCATTCAATGTTTTTTTTACTATAGAATTTGCTGTACCATCTCAATTGTCGTATAACTATAGGCAAAATTTTGCCCATCTAATGATTCTGTTTTTGCAAAATGTTTATAATGCAAATGAAATACAAGTTCCAACCACAAGTACAAGTACTATATTTTTAGTTTAGGTATTTGTTTAGCGGCCCACAGCTTTTTAAAGGTATCAATAGACAGGCATTCCCAAGCGATAGTATTTTACCCCAGCTAATCTTTTTACCCCACCATCCTCTACACAGAATTATATAGGAAATCATTACAGTTTTTCCCACTGGCCAAAATACAGTATTCAAATAACCAATGACAATTGGTCAATTCATCTCTTGTCTATACACAATGAATAGCACCAAATTAAGCAGATTGCAAAGTCAAGGGAATTCACTCAGATTTCTAAAACAGTCTTTCAAAATTAACAAAAATTTTCAAGATATAGTAAACTGATTTAAACACAAGTGGCTTAATAGGCTCTGGTGACAAGTGAATTCACTCAGATTTCCAAAACAGTCTTTCAAAATTATTGATAATTTTCATGATATTAGTAACTGATTTAAACATAAGTGGCTTAATAGGCTCTTGTGACATTTATATTAAAAAGGTTCCATTGCAAGTGAACAACCAGACTTTTCAATTGAAGTTATTAAGACTGAACAGTTGGCATTGGTTACTGTAGCCAATATTATTATCAGTATCACAATAGTCAACTGTTAACCTTTGCAAAAATATTCTGATATTAAAAGAATAAAGAGACATGATAGAAAATTAATACGAAAACGTTTAACTATTCACAAATGCACTGTGCGTAGTACATCCCATCGACGATTCACAATAATTATATAATTTTTTCAGAGCTTTCTTGTTTAAATTATTAAATACATCAAATTATTACATCTTAACAAAAGTTTCTTATTATTCAATGAAAGACCTACACTAAGTTCTTGTCAAAATATAATAATATGCACTGCCTATATTAATTATTGTCAGTAACATTTCCATGTCCATTTAACGGTCCCTGTCATGTCCAAATGCACTTTTGACCAATAGTCAATTATTAACGACAACATATAACGAATCATACATTCATTTCATGAACTATACAAGCAGAATCTCATAAATTATTATCAATGGAATTGCATCAGTTTTATATTTATAAAATATATAACTTTAGAACATAAGCGCCTCTTCCTAATATCAAAATAACGATTAGTAATTCTTTCCGCAAAGTAGCTGATGTTAAATGAGATTTAATTTTTACATTTCTTACTTAAAATGTCAGTTTCTTACATCAGGTACACACAAAAGTCTAAGTTTTAAGTTTTTCACACAAATAAAATTGACTCCTTTGATTTTATCATTGTAGCTAAACTGTCTATCTTCACAAGTCCTTGAAACAATAAAACCAAAAACTAAAAGTTCAACTACTCAACATCTCACAGATCAGATTAAGATGAGATGAAAATATATGTAACGACTAGTACTGTGATCACTGGCTATAGAAAACATGCCTTGAACAAAAACTTTTAAACAAGTGAAATATCAAATAACAGGCAGAAGACTCATGCTTATTTCTGATCAACTAGGTAACATGACTAATAAACTATTTTATTCGGAACTAATTAAAAAGCCTTGTTAGATGAGTGAAAATGCAAACTACCTCATCCACTCAGGCCGTAGAATGACGAGAATTGCAGGAATTATGCTGATAGTCAATCACATGATTTTTAAGAATCACAACTTCCACATTCTCAGAGTCATCAGCTATTGCTGAGAATGTTTTCGTAATCAAACAGAAAAATTATTTTTCAGGAAACAAGTTTATGCAGAATTCCAAAGATCACACAGTCAACTTCATGCAAGAAGTTAAAGATTGAGACAATGAGAGTGAGTCATCACATTAACCCTTGTTTTTCACATCTTCTCAAAACTGCTGAGATTCCCAAATTACAAACAAAGCCTCAGTAATGCTGACATTACTGAAGAACGAATATTATCACGGTCATGAGACGAAATGCATTCATCAGCAAGCATCTGGTCTACCTAATACAAACCATAAAAATAGCGATTATGGCCCTCAGTAAGGTTGTTGTAAGATCTTGCCATACTCGCTTGTGCATCGTTTAATTTTTGTAAATGCATAACATTATATAATCTTTGGAAAAATCGAACTGTTATGCAACACAACTAGTGACTGAGCACATATGGTCAAATGGAGATATTTGGCGTTTTTTGTTTTATGCGGTCAATAAACAAGAAATGTCGTCGATGGAGCACATATATCCGATAATCACACATAATACTCAGTTCCAAAAACACCACCGGACAACCAAAGCACATACAGAAGCATGGTGGGATCGGATCCTATAACGAGTACATGATATTACTGAAATCATTATCGATTTCTCCGAAATCATCTGAGCAATCATTGGGATCATCATTTTCTGATATGTCGGCGGGTATTGACGAGAATAAACTAGTGTCACCTGGTCGATTCCTCCGCATTTCCTCACCAGGAATATTTTCAGTCCGGTTTTCTTTTGTATCATCATCGTCATCAACATCACTAAGAGAGTCCTGACCATCAGAATCACAATTTGTGGAATAGCAGGTGTAACCTGCACAACAAGAGTCCAAGTCACATGGGATATTGGTCAAACTGGACGATGTCTTTTCGTCCCGCACTTCTTTCTGCAACTTCTGCATGGTATTGTGTATCAATACGCTCCTGCGCAGAAACACTTCCGGGTCGTCGATCTGTCGGAGTTTGTTGATGGAGATTTTCAGTACCTGCTTGCGCTCTTCGCGGGCTTTTGTGCGGGCCTGCCACATGCCCAGAACGGACAGCTTACTTGGAGGTTGGCCAGTGACTGGGGAGGTACCCCAATCGACATTGCTCAGCTTTCGCTTCTGAGGAACCATAGTTACCCTATCACAAACTGACGGCTCATCTGAAAAAGTGAAAAATTGTTATCCTTTGTAATAGCTAATAACATACAATCGCACGAAACAGCTTTATATGACAGCTATAACTCGGTACTATCGTAGATTAACAATTTATTAAAAACTTGCTTCTTTGTTTACCAGATGTGTACGCAAAATCACAAGTTATTTCATCACTATGCAATAATAATAAAGTTTGGTTTGTCCAACTGAGACGTTCTAATTGTAAAATACGAAAACCAAACTTGTACTAGAAAATACGAAATAGAAATTGTGATGCTCATTAAATTAGTCACCCAAGATGAATGATGGCCAGCGTGGCATCGGTAGTACAAGTAAGTGATGTTCAGGACAAATTAAAATTTAATTGAATAACCTAGAGTTGATTTATTACAACAATGTTTTGTACATCACTTATGATGCCTTTTGTCTTTGTGTTTTACACGACGTTAGCGCGAGCCGTTCAACACCACTGGTCACGCTGTTTTTGGTTAACATAATGCATCACTCTAATAAGATACCGTCTATGTTAATTAACACCTATTTGCTCTCGCTTTTCTAGATCAAAATAATGGCTTTCGAAAATGAGAACGCGAGACGCCCAGCTGTGCAGTAGCTGTTCAACTACTGATGAGAGGGGCTCATCTATGCATGCAGGAAGCAGCAACAGCGCTGCAATGATTTCAGGTAGAATAATAAATTAAGATTCGCCTAACTTTATTAAAATCGTCGTCAAATCTGTGTTTCACCCTAAAATATTAAATTTATTGGTCGCGGTAAACATACACCGGATAAAGATATGACGGCGTACGGGGGCGCAATATTCAAGGAAGCGTAGCAAATTTATATCGGAGGTAGTATATCTTATGCGAGCATATACATGAGGTTGAGAAAAAGTGGGTAATTTAATAGAACGAATGCCACAAATTCACTATGTGAAGAACGATCTCTCTCTCTCTCGTTCCGCAACCACTCACTTTTCTCAACATAATACAGTTTCTAAAAGTTTTTAACAATACACACTGACTGCCAAATCAGTTAACCAGAACAAATTGAAAGAAGTTCAAAAAAGAAGAAAACTCCTTTCAATTACATTCAGGGCTCAGATTCTGTCTTTCAAATTGAATTTTAATTATAAAAAGTTTTACAATGCAAAGCAGAACTATAAACTAAATGTTCTTTCAATATTGAACAAATTTTGCTTCTTTCGGCACTGGTAGGTTTTGCATATCTATATCATTATCATTATCGAACTGAAGCAGCTATAGATGACAATGACCCTTGCTTTAACTTCAACTTATCGAAGGTAAATTTAACATGTAAACAGACGCCCGAAGTCTGAGGACGCCTGGGTTGGTCTTCTTCGATTAGCCGCATCCTTGGCTCCATTTGTAGATTTTCACCACATAATGTAGTTGTTCACAAATAATGCTTATGCATAGTTAGTCTGGGAAAAAGCTGGAGAAAATTTAGCAGAAAGAAAGAGCGCGAGAGTGATGAAGAAAGAGAGCGCGAGTGACTGAATTTTGAGAATCAGTCAAAATACATATTTCCGCTTGCCACATTTGTTCAATGGAAACATATGTACGGTTTTTGTGGCTGAGTAAAATACAGGCCAATCTCATTCCAAAGCTCCACACCCCCCCACCCCCAAGGGAAGTTAACGCGGGTCATAATGCCAAAAAAGGGTGGAAGTTACAGTTTAGCATTGCTAAATCTCTAATTTTCCTCAGGGCTATTTAAGCAGAATCGTAAAATAACGGAGGCAAAGCGTGCACAAGGTTCAACTGAGGAAGTCGAGAAGTGGCAAATAAGTAGCACTTTCACCATGCACTACGGCGCATCCCTTTATTACAGCTTACAGCTATAAAGAGACACATTATAACTGCACAGTGTAGGCCTAAGATGTGTGCCGCTTTCGCAAGTTTTTGACCCACTTTCTTCATCGTTCGGCAGCGTTAAAGAAGTGCTAGCCAGACACAAGAATAGTTTCAAGAAGTGGAGTAATAAACTGGAAAGCAACATGTAGGTCTGGCAGAAACGCGCAATAGGAATTGCACACTTATGACAATATGCAAAGACATTTTAACAAGTAGATTTGGTAGAATAGAATCGCATCGTGTAAAAGAAGGCCTATATTAATATGCAAAGGTAGACTTCACAAAAAAATATTGTTTAGTGGACAAGCAACAAAAGAAAACTACAAAACTACCTTCGGCTTGATTGTTTAATGTTTATCCATCCATGACAGCATGTATAATATGTTATTATCTTATTACAAGTTCGTAAAGGAGCAAGAGCTGTCAAACAACATCATGTTGGGCGTACAAACAACATCAATGTCACTTAATTGAAGCAATGGTGATCTCATTTAAGCTAAACGAATCTAAACCAATTCGGCTTAGCCAATTTCCTGGTATCGCTAGACATATTTTTAAGATACTTAAGCCGGACAGATTTAACCAATTTAATTAACTTAGAATTATATATTAACATCGCGCATTTCTTGATTAATTGTAATATTAGCGCTCTCACCACAGGACAAAAATTCACACATTTAGGAAGAAATGCTTCACAAATAACTGTGAAATTCTGTAGTTAAACTGACCCTCCTAGCTAGCAACAACAAAGGAGGCACTCGAAATTTCACTTCCTTTGTGCTTAGTTAAAACAGCCACAATGACAAAACCTAACTCCGTGCTAAACAGTGTGAACTGAGCCTAACTGGTTCTACGATATGACCTCTCTCACTCGCCAGCCTACTTATGGCACGGGCTTATGAGCTGATTTTCACACAGGGTGAAGGCGTACTAGAAGGGCGTTCGTTTACCACTGTCAGTTCCCAAGGGCCACAGTCACCTTTTCTAGGATACGTCTACAGCAACAACACTAATATTTCATATGAATTCAATCTTAAACTGTCCAAAGATTCAAGACATGACTACATACAGCGTTACACAAGATTTCCAAACATTCTGAGAGCAATGGGGAAAGATCTCTTTCATGAGTAAGTTTTAGGTCTACCACGGTCAACCATGTACCGCCAGCTGGTCCTCCGCTTCTTGATAATATCGATTCAGCTGTTTAAAAGTAAATGGTAAGAACCAATAAGAAATTATCATGGAGATAGGTATTTGGAAAATGTCCATGCATTCAATCTTTATATAATCAATTTTCATCAATCTATTTACCCTTTTTCATAAACAAGTTTTAGTTCAAAATTACCATTTTTGTCGAAATAAATTGATGCGCTTCATTTAATTATTGGAACAACTCTTATTAAGTCATCCACGGCGATAAATCTAATTGCATTACGATTAAGGAAGAATGACTGAGATTATAAAAAGCATTGTTTAATTTGTCAAGGGACGCTCGTTTTATGAAATGATAATGACCTGCATTATCATTAACATATCTTTATACTGGTAGCAATATTTGTGCAGGCTCGATATGATATCGTTGGGCACCTATTAAAGTAATCTGAGGGACATCTGCCTGCATTAATCGCTGTGCCAAATGTGCATTATTATTACGACGCTGTTATTTACGGTTTAGCAAAAATACCTTCAGTCGCTAACTCGCTATAGCTGAAAAGCGAAGAGCAGTAGAATAAAACTGATAAAAAAGCCAAGATTTCGTTTAACATACATAGTTAAGGAAAAACGAAAAACTTAGCTTCTCAATAACTTTTTATAATGATCATTAATAACAAAAAGTTTTTTGAAGACTTAATTTTTACATTGTACCTACAACTTATGTGAATGTAAACTGAAATCACTATTGCTGCGGGTGAAAATTTCAAAAAGAAAAACTCTTCTTTATTTGATATGTTCCTCAAAACCATGGTTACATATACTAATAGTATTTCGATAAAACCAGCGACGTATGGGATATACAACATAAAATTACAAACACGTGTACTAATGGCTTTTACAAAAGTACATGATGACGAAGACAAACAGGTGCACCCATGGAGTAAAAAACGTATTTCCAATGGGGTCTTTATATGGGTCTTAAACAATAAAACAAAATATGCAAGGCAATACACACAAACATGAGACAGTTTTTTTAATTAAAAGATGTTGCTTTAAGTGTTTCTTAAAGTAAGAATTCTAACTTAGAGTAATCACACAAAACCATTGTTTCAATCATACCTGGATGAGACGTACAGACTGCTGTACCATCTTCTAGAGTGTACATTCCTATGTTTGTGCTATATCTGTTGCGAAAATTTAACAGAATTTCTGTTTAGTTAAACAAAGGCAGAATCATAATTTTTTCACAAACAAAAAGTGTGCAAGGGTAACAACACGCATGCACACAACGCGCACTCCACCACTCACGGCCACAACTGCAACAGGTACAGTTTGTTGGGGGAAAGCCTTGTACGCCTGACTGCTTAATACCTGCCCAAGCTTACACAATCGTACGGAATTTGCCCTACTTAGCGCCTACTGTATTTGATACTAGGGCAAACAACTACACTGCACACAAGTTTATTTTACTTAGCTGTGGCTGCTCCAATTTTTCGGCCGTTAATTACACGTATAGACCGTCACGTATAATGTTTTTAATAACAAAGGTACAGTGTGTGTGATTGTTATGCTGATTTCCCAGCCGCAGGCTTGTTTTCTGATACAAACGGCATTGAAATGTCAGTTTTTGCGTAATTCATTAAGAAATAAACTCAGCTTAAATACCAGATCCAAAAGTGTCCTAACCACAAAACACACGAAAGGTTACACCAATTCAATTTTGTGGTAACAGCATAAACTTACAGTATTTTAGATTCACATTTTTGTGGAACAAAAAGGAAGCGACAGGGCGGCCTGCTTTTCGACCAGTCTAGTTAACACATAGACAAGAAGACTCCTAGGACCAAAAAGTACGAATAAATACCATAACGCATAACAAAGTGTTTGATATTTTTTCGGGTAAGTAGTAGGGAAGCACTATACATAACTACAGTAAATATATAATTCACTTAACTGTAAACAAGTGCCACAACATTGACGGATTACAAAAATCGTGTTGTCAATTGCTTTGGGATCAACTCCCAATCTCTAGCTTATCGAATGTCTATTGCTATATTTAAGACTCTTTCCCTTCTACTTTTAACCCAAGGGGAAGGTGCTCACATAATTTCTTTTCACCGAGATCTAGTCCCTGGCGTTCCGCTGCTACTTCTCATCTTATCTAGAAGATTCCTGTTTGCAGAATGCCCGGTTATAGATCCAGTTTTCCCTCGAGGTCCTAGTCTGTGGAATTTTTTCAAAAGAAATTGTTTCTGTGCAAAATTTAACCTCGCTTACTTAAAAAAACACCGGCACATGCCTCCTTAGTTTTAGCAAATTAATTATAAGAGTTCCGTTATTAGTCAGATTCCAGTTGACTAATTGCTGTACGGCCCTTTTTTTGTTATTCACAGATTTTAGACGTAGGCGCCCGGAAAATTGGGATTAATGGCACCATACTTAATTTAGCCTGAATTATATTTGTCTTAAAAACTAACTGCTGAGGAGTAATGCAGTTTTTGCAATCTGCTGCCTTGGCAAAATGGACCCTAAAGACCGTGTAATTACGACGTCAGCAATGACCGAGTAAATGCAAATTATTCCTGAGCGATATGATGTTAATTGCACATTGACTGCAAAAATGAACGTGTCGACCATATTGTTTACAGTCGATTGAAATTTGAAAATACATGTTACGACAAAGCCAGCTAAGTGTAGTCGCAGAACCGAGGCTACCAAATAAATTCCAATTCAACCTAACAAGTTAAAATCTAATTCGGATGCTGCAATCAGTCGGCTAAGACTCGGCTTGTTGTGCCGACACTATATTTAGCTATCTATTTTCTGCCTTTAGAGAAGCGTGAGCACACAGCGTTAAATCGAGCTACTGATAAATATGGTCGCAGTTTAACAAGTTTACAATTATCTAACACATGTGCTGAAAACCCTGCAGCAGCGTGCAAGCCGTGTGCTGCTGCAATTTTAGAAATGCTTCTACAAACATTAAATTCTGCATGCGCTCCGAAAATGACTGGAACCAGTCTCAATTACCATTTCCAACCCACTCAGATCCTCTATTAACAAATAATAAACAGACAGACTGACAAGCAAATAGCAGACAAAGTGACAAGTTTTCTTGTAAACTCCTGCTCAGTTTGCAGTGAAATCTTTATAGGCTATGGTATTCAAGCGAGGTTACGATGCGCGATTAATTTTCATAATCAACTACGTAGAGTCATAAATATTTAAATGAAAAACCACAGCGGTTTTAATTGCCAAGTTAATGACAACGACGAATCTTCCTGGCCACAAGTCAATAAATAAAAGGCATTCACGAGGTCTTTCTAGTTTCAGTGCAGGGTCATGCAGTCTGGTTTTCCACGTGCTTTCTAATAATAGTGTCTAAATTAATTATTTTCCGAGTCATGCGACTAGTAGTTACAATTACAAATTCAGATTTGTGTGGTAAAAAACTATGTATCTGAACTTGAAAGCCTAGCAGTAATTAATGCTAACTAAATGTTTTCCAGTCTTGTGCATAACTGATTATTATCGTTGAAATTTGCGAACAGAATAACAAAAAGATCTGTTCGCTCTAGGGTTGGAACTAACGTGGTGTCAGTACCCATGCTTATCTTATCGATTAAATAATTACTATTGCACTTACTTTCACTAAACATTGTCGACAGCGTAAATTGTAGACGATGCTACATTACTAACATCTAACAAGTTAGCTACTAACCAATTACCATATTATATTGCAGCATAACCTATAATAAATAATTAATAAGCAGAATATTTCGTACCTGTTTAAACATCAGTAACTTTACTGGCTTCATATCAGCGAATTTGTGACTTTAAATTAATTGCTACCACGAAAAACACGAACATTTACTGAGTGATGTACCTTTACTGTCTCACGTTTTCCTAGTTTCTCTAATCTCGTTCACACAAAAGAGCTGGAACACTGAAAGCAGCAGCTTTGTGAGTTATCGAATTCTTGATACTGCTCTGCTTCGCTTCCTACACGCGTGTGCGGCTTCAGGGCGTGCCAAAAATGCAGAGCGGGCAGGGTGCTCATTATGTAGGCACTGTAGGAAAAACAAACCGGGTTATTCAAATGTAAGAGCTGCAGAGATTGTACGCCGAAATGTTCTGATATAATTGAGGAGCCAAAGGTATTACACCATTTGTAAATTACTAATGCAGGCACCCTTTTCTGCATCGCCATAATGCACTCACGATTCGCTAGTGCAATGTTTACAAGTTCGCCTGGTGGTTTTCAGAGAAATTGGTTTACAGTTAACATCTGGATTTTCTGAAAATGGTGAAATAGGTAGAGACTGCCAACTCAGTACTCACATTCAGATAATTAAACAAATGGCTGGAGGCCTCATAAGTGGGATGCTTACCAGCCCTATATGTAGGCGAAAAATCCTGCAAGAATCTGTTGCAGTTCTTTGGATTTAGTTTTAAACGCACAATTTTCGCAGAGTAATTTACACACGCTTTTTAAAAAAGAAAATTTTCGAAATTTAAAGATGTAAGATGCTAAACTGCAACACAAGAAATGACATTATAATAAATATATACATAAAACCCTATATGTTTACACAGGAGTCCCTGATGCAACACACGATGAATATTAAGAGATAAAGGAAGTATTTGGGAGCCTCTTTCGGTTCTTAATTTCATTTCAGTAAACTTTTAGGGTGGGGTGTTCGAATCTCCAGTTATTATGTTCATGCTCTTTAAAAATTAGCTTTTTTCAATTAAAAGTAGGCAATGCAAAATGCCGGATAGAGAACAAAATCACGTGTAGTAAATTTAATGGTTTAATAGAAGCTGCACACTGCATAGAACCCCTACAATTTACCTTCTGTATAACACACAGAATCGTGCAAAGCCATTGCGTAACTCGCAAGATTATGTAATTTCGTGCAATCACGTCACATGTAGAAAAGAAACCTTTTGCCCTAACTGAAGCCTAAACGTAGCCATTACACGAATTTTGTGGTGCACTCAAATGAATCTGTGTACGCAATGACGTCACGAAAGTATTAATGAAGCACGTGTGACGTCGTACACAGACGAAGCTTTCGAGTACGGAGCAGCATAGTTACAATAAACTGATAAGAGTGTATAATGCAGGCCTCCATTCAAAATAATGTGAATTCTGTATCGGTTTTACTAAATTTAAATTGATACCAGCTCTTCAAGCAGCAACTTCTCAGCAGGTACCAAAATATTAGCGACAAGATAAAAACGGAGTATGTGCAGCCATACCAGACGTTATGTTTCTATTCTTTTGAAATTCCTGAAAAGACGACACTCATGGAGCGAAAAAACAGGAAGAGGAAGTGGTATAAAAGAAGGTAGAATGCAAAAGGAGAAAAACGAGTGAAAGAAAAGAACAAAAAACAGACGAAAGAGAAAGAGACGCAGAGAGATGGGAAATAGAAAGAGAGAGAGCAAGAGAGAGAGTGTGTGTGTGTGTAAGAGAGAGAGAGAGAAAGAGAGGTCTATCTATCTATCGCGCCATAGTCCCGCGGCTGTCTGTCAAATTGAGAAAGAGACGCGCGTAGCCGCAGCTATCACATAATTAGAAATTAAAATACACAAATTCTCTTTTATGTTTGAAATTCAAGCTGGGTCATTGTGACCCGCGCGACCTTGGTGAAAATGCGCTAGAAATTAACCCGATGAGTCGGTGACCGACCCATTTTATTTCAAGCACAGTGTTCATAAAACACGTTTACAGTAAAAAATGAAATTTTTACAGTAACGGTAAAGAACAATATTAGTAGCACACACAGCACGCTACATCCATATTGCTCTTATAGGCAGACGTCGTTTGTGATAGTGAAATTAACAAACTTGAACTTTGACTGCTGACAAGCTGCCTCAGCAGACAGAGATGTAGTATCTGACACCAGTACAAGGTTGGTGTGAATTTATTCCAACCAAACGCGTGGTAGATAAGGAAGGTTGAAAAATATGATGTCTTTCACTAGATAAACGTGTCCTTCGTTCATTGTTGTGATTCTGCATTGCCTTGGGTTTTTAAATAGCAAGCCGACAGCAAAAATATATTCGGCAATGGCGAGTTGGTGTTTCTCTGCTTAAAGTCCAGATTACTCAGGTCATTGTTCTTGCAATAATTACTAGCATTATCAGAATTAATAATTATTAAAATCGAGGAATCGAAACAAACAAAAAAGTTACACCCCGAAAAGCGATGAGGCGTATCAACGTAGCTATCAACTCGTTCTGATTTTTTCCCATAGTTTTCTCTCCAAAACAAGATAGATCAACTATTCGTCTTATTTTCCCATGATTGAGCAGAACAAGTCCCATAGAATTTTAAACTAATGTCAGGCAAGGGGCGCGACCAAGTAAAAGAATTAACTAAACTAGGAACGTTGGTATTAGTCGATCAGATGGGTTCTTGAGGTTCAAGTTGCCGGTCATATCATTTCCTGACTTTATATGCTGACATATATTGCAGGGCATGTACTCTACTACAGAATGGCAAAGTGTTCAAACTAAACGTTGTCGATGTTGGTAAAACAACTTTTGCATTGTTTCTAAAAACCTCAATTGGAATAAAAAACGGAGATTTAGAGAAAAAGAGAGAGATGGGGGTGTTTCGTTTTTTAGTTGTTTGCCAGAGATGCGACATTTGCCATAATGCTACTTTAGGTTCATTGATTGCTCTACAACACGGGTATTAACATATGAGAATGTAGCAGCCCCAATATACATTTACGCTGCTCTATGCTAAACTCATTAAACATTTTAACTAATGATGCATATGTAACGTCAGGTGTAAATAAAGCTGCAAGAAAGCGTTCAAAGCGTCCTTATATCAATAATAAACCTTTAGGGCTTCTTTTAATTGGCACTGTCTGTGGAATATAATGGGTATGTAACTGAATATAATACAATATAATATGGCTATGAACAGCAATGGGCTACGAAAAAAAGAAACAGAAGTAGACAGTTAACTACCACGGCTACTAAAAATTAACAGGGTTGCAGCATTGTAGCCGTCTCGGCAAAATACTTTCTGGAATCACGGGAAATCTTTCTGCATTAGCCAAGATACTCTGACAATTTTGTCAAAATTAACCATGCTCACAAGGTTAATGACTCAAAATAAAATTTGTGTGTTACTCAACAAGCTAACTATTTTTGCCTATTTTTTACAATAACGAAATGGCAGTCCAGTGAGCCCATAGAGTATTTTCTGGAGATAAAAAACCCAACCTTGTAATTGCAAATAACAAACTCTTAATAATGGTATGTATAAACTCATAACCATTTGAATATTAAAAAAATGATAGGTTCAGAAAACTTAGAAAATTGAAGAGAATTGTGAATGAGTTGATTTTAACTAAGACCTGGGCAGGTCAATTTTAAATGAAAACATGAATTTCATATCTTATTACATATTGAATTGTTGTAAAAATGCATTTAAAAGATATAAAAATTCCATAGTTTCTGATAGTGTTACATTAACTTAGAAACTTAGCTAACGGCGGCAGGCGAGCATAGCTATGGTCACATCACAACTGAAGATAATTTTGTAAAGGCGCAAACATTCCGCGAGCGTGTTACACGTGTTTGCAAAAACGAAAATTAAAAAACAGTGCTACTGTACAGCTCTGACTCTGATTTACGTCAACTTGGCAAATTTTAAGTTAGAAATTTAAATTCCAGGCTAACACACGATTTCACCACGTCAGAGTGTGTGCCACGACAGATCTACACTCTCCCTTTTTATGCTTTGCTAGGATATTGATATTTTGCATTTATGTCGGAAAATAGTCTTTAAAGACTTGTATTTTTTGTACTCCAAACCGCAGTTTAACAAAGTAAATTATAACTGTAACTGTAACACATTTGCGAGATGCTGCCGCTGTGCCATCTAACGAACGGCGAAAATGTACGTACCTAGGGATAAACTAACGGCGCCAACGTAAAATTATTGTTATACTTCCGTAGCAAAATTAGTTCAAGCAAGTAGTCTTGAAAAAGAACAATAGTTTCCCTTTCAGCATTTTATACGTTGGGTCATTTCAAATTATGGTTTAGCATTGGGTTCAGTTTTCCTTTAAGAAGTAATCTCTTAGCTATTGCACAAATTAGATCACCGTTTCATAACTTGTGTTTCTGCTTGTTTAGTACGATTATATTTATATTACAATTTTGAACTTTATGATTACGTATAGTTAACATGGCCCCTTCAGATCCAGAAGATAATATAAAATTTTACTTTCCGAACTTAACCAAAAGCCAGTGTTTAAACACTAGCGAAACTTGTTTATTTGCGAGTGATGTATTCTTTGCGACCTAGTCTCCTGGCCTCGATACGCAGCAGTGCACAGAACAATAGCTTACAGAGCTTTGTAGGTATGGGTCTGTTGCAAGGCCGTCTGTTCAAAAAATACCAATTAGCTATAAGAGACAGCGAGGAAAGTCATCTTTAAATTCGCCCACACATTTCAATAATTGTGCAAGGAGACATGGAGGTTTGTGAAAAACTTAATTCTCGAAACGAAATTAACGAAGCGAACTGAAACTAGTTCATTTTTAGGAACCTGGAACCAGAGCTAGTTCATTTACAACAAAATGGAACTAGGAATTGGAACTAGTTCATTACAAGAGCCAATGCTTACGCAAAATGGACAAAATCAGTTAAAATCGTTAAAAGTCCAATAATTCTTTATGCATTTAAAAATTCTCTATTTGTGAGGAAGAGAAACAATGAAATCAAATTCCAACGTTTTTATGGGCAAGAACTACTGTGATTAATTAAATAATACACGACAATGTGACCATATGCTGTACCGTACCTGCAAATTTTGCACTTGACAAACTTTGCTTTTGTAACGTAGTCTGACGTCATGGCGGTCTTGCCTTGGTAAATGGCCGGCCATGAAACAATAAGCACAGTTCATAACAGATTTACGTTATCGACACAGAGCATTTTAGCCAATTCAACAAATTATTTACAAGCACATGTACTCTCCTCATTTCTAATGATCTGTGTCTTGTAGAAGTAGACACTGCAAACATTATTATTAGCATCATTTTGTTTCGAAAATACTTTACATAAGTAATTCATAATAAAAAGGGTTAGGGCTAAAATTTATTATAGAATTTTAAAAAGACGTAAACGGTTTTTGAAAAAAAAGTTTGGTGATCTTATTAACCTGAATAACCTCTAAATTTTACTTGGTAACTTACATAGTCACTCTCGAGCATTTGATTCCTGTCATGAGTGGTACGATCACAGTCCTAACAAAATGTTACCTAATATTCGTGCTAACAGTGTAAACAAAAGTTGGTATTCCTGCTATGTAGACCTCAAACGTTCATTAGTACAATATGCCCAATTTTTTCTGCCAGAGTGATTATCAATTCTTGTATAGGACTTATCTAAATGTTCTAATCCCAATTCAGCAGTTGTATCAGTATCAGTCAAATATAGTGGCAACTCCCTACGAAAATCAGCTGGCGGGCATTATTCAAAATCTGGGCGACTAAAGTTGCCCAAAAACACTACAGGACGATCAACATTTGATAAGATTGATGTACATTCAAATAAGTTTTTACTTTTCAAGATTGGTGGCGGGTGGAGCACACAATAAAATACGTAATAATAATAAAATAGATAGGACGCTGACCAAACGCATCAATGGCCAAAATTTTCAAGGATTTGTAAGTAGCAGGTAGTTTTACTTCGGGTACCTGCAATGACGACTTCACCATAAATAAAGCACCCCCGCCCAATGTATTTCTATCTTTCCTGACAACTTTATAGTTTCTGAAGTCACTGATCATAACGCTTGTAATACTGTCATTTAACCAAGTTGCCTCCATAGCGAAAATATTATTAGCCTGTTCAGCAAAAGTCGGTAATTGATTAATATTATTAGCTTGTTCAACAAAAGTCGATAATTAATCAAGCGAGATTTCTAACATTACGGTAATATACCGACAAATTCTTAAAAGGTGCAATGTCATTTGTTGCAGCATCAAGTCTGTTTGTCCTGCTTATACGACTAACCAGCGGCACTTGTCAAACATCATGTGAAAATTTGATGTTCCAAGTTATCATTCTCATATCATGAATGTGGCTAGAATGCTCGCTTACACGATTTGTAAACGAAAAAAGACCACCGACTTTTTCGATATGCAAATCAGTAAAAATCAGTTATCATTCTCACTTCATGAATGTGGCAAGAATGCTCGCTTGCACGATTTTAATCGAAAAAAGCCCACCGACTTTTCGATATGCAAACCAGTAAAAATCTGAATTAAGATTTCTGGAATAAAGCACAACCCATCATTTATGTTACTTTTACGCCACGTGTTTGAGACCCATTTTTAATAATTTGTATTTACTACACATTTGAAATAATTTAAGAACTTCACAAGTGGAGGCGTAAAAACATTGAACACTGTTATCGGCGCTTAAAAATCCACATAGGCAATCTTTTTTATATTTACCAATTGGTCAAGTAAAAGATTAAGTTTTGGTACAAGATTTATTCTTCAATGAATAATAGGAAAAAGATTAAAAACGCCAGTATAGAAACTAAAATCAATGCTGTGACATTCAAAATTTAACCATGTGATACTGTGCACATGATCGTTAAAAACGGTAACGCTAAAATTAGAAAAAGAGCGGTTTTAACTAAAAAAGCCACTGCCTCTTTGTTCGTAATTTAGCCGTAATCAGGCGAAACCGGTTGATTCTAACACAGGTAGGCCCACATAAGTAATCTTAACAGCACCAACCATATTCATTTTACAATTACTCTAATTAAACTTCATACAAATGCATATTTAATTACGTGGAACCATTGATGCAAAAATTTCAGCCGGCTGTTAATGCTCAATGTTCACACTCCAGCCTAGAAGTATAAATGTAAACATTCAGGAAAAACACTATCAAAAAACTTAGCAAACTACCTTTGCCGACACGAATATGCGAAAATATGTGATTTCTTAGCAAGAGGTTAAAGGAAAACAGGATAATTTTTCACATTCTACTCCACTTTGAAGTATCGTACAAAATACGCATTTTAATACCGTTTAACGATCCCAAAGTGTTCCAGATAAACAAATAATAGGTTAAAAATAATACTAGGTTTTAATCAACAGCCTGCGACGTCATAACTGAACATAATTTTCAACAGCACAAACATTCCACCGGCGTGTTGTACGTGTTGGAAAGCCAAAACTGAAGTACAGTGCTGCTGTACAACAGTCAGTGTGATACAGTGCAATACACATAATTTCAAGTTCACTACTGTGTTAACGCAGGTATTCTAGAACGTGTGCGCCACTTTACATATCTGAATTGGGAGGTACAGCGCCTGTTTTTGTGCACCGCACTTCCGAGATGCAAGCGCTGGTATTCATCCGATTAGCGAATGGCGAAATGCAAAAAAAGCTCGCGTTGCTTAGAAACTGCTGCTGTTGTTACTGTCGCTGTCGCAGTCGCAACACTGTGTCACTGTTACTGATACTAGTAATTTTTGCCTGAGTGTTAGTCTGACAAAGACAGATTCAAAGTCGTTGTCACTAATTAGTCTTTCGGCGCAACCAATGTGTAACAAGTTGTCTCAGTTTTGCTCCTGGGATTTAAAATCTTTGTTGTAGCGTGGAACGTATTATTGCTATTTACCAAACACGCATTAGCAGAATACAGAATAACCCAGAACTTGAGCATGTTCAGTGTACATATAATAATATAAAAGGCGACCTATAAAAATATGCAAGAAAAGAAAAAAACAAAAAGGTCACTATTAAAAATACGCAGAAAGGAGAAAATTTGGATTAATCGATTGGCTTTTTTATTAATTAAATGTGCCACACGCGAAGAAAATAACCACAAAATATCACGTTTTACACACGCAGTGCTTAAACTCCTCGGCCTTCTTGTTTATTGTAATATGTACAATGTACATTATTTATTCGCACGCATTACAGGTATACAGATAGCGAACAAAAATTACAATACGTGTGTTACTAAATAAACAAGCCACTAATTAGTAGTAAAACCAACAATACACTTTAGTTCATACTTAACAGTCAATACCATCTGCGTAACATAAATTTGTAACTGAACCAGTAAAGTAAACTGAACCGGTACAGTATTATAGCGACAATAAGTCAAGCCCGTCTTCATCTCAGCTAGAGAAAAGATGTGTTCAGCTATAAATCAACTTGTTTAAGTCATTCAGCGATGCAAAATATAAAATTTCTGAACAGTGAATTCCATGAACTTGCCCTTTACAACTGACATGTTTCTTAAAAATACATATTTTCAGTGTGATGCTGAATGTTTTACTTAAGTGCCTGGTAAGTGCACATGTTCGCCAAATGTGAACAGGCCTTTGCATGGTTTATAGAAGAGAAAATTACTACCCCATTAATGCTCACAACATGTCAGATGATTGAGTGAAGCTTGCATCCATGACGAAAATGAATCGATACTCTCAGATGGGCACAGCTATATATGCACTAGTGAAGCTCTATATTATTAAAATAAATTATAGCGTTTTTCTTTTGTATCATCAAATAAGACAACGTATACACATTATATAAGGTCGTGTAAATAATCTGGCGTACACGTGATAATGTTTTTTTGAGTTACAAATCAAAGCTGTAGAACTGAGAGATGTACAAACAAAAAGAGGAAAGAAAAAAGAGAATAAAAATAATAATGGTCCGAATAAACGAACAAACAAATGAACGAAACAGGTAAACTGATAAATGAATGAATGAATGAACAAACGGACGAATGAATGAAAGGAGGGAAAAAGCGCTAAGTACCACCCTCGCATAACTTGCATGCATGTACGGTTAGCTTATTAATATTAGTAAGTGAGTTGATTAGTAGAAAGCAGTCAGTTAACATTTTAGTAAAAAGGCATTCACGGTAGACGCACAGCATCGAAATGCAGTATTTCAGTGTAAGTGACTTGATCCTCTTTTTTCCATTCATAACCTATTTACAACACAGGAACTAAATCTCAGCGGCAATCGGTAATTGTACAGGCCATTGCAAACCTCAATAATTACACCTGTTTGCGGTAAGCTTGATAGTTGCTGAAAGAATCAAGAAAGCTTTAATGTAGGTCACACAGTAGCTCAGGTCAGCGAAAGTTGTACAGCAAATTTTAATTAGCAGTGATATGGAAACTTATCATCATTACACGCTGGCTGCCCGATGCTCAGCAGAAAGCGGAGGTAAGAGAAGATTGCTGATAGCGTATTTAGTAGTGAAGGTTTTTGATTCTTAAAACAAAATTGTGCGCAGAGCGATTAAATTCGTTTATAACTGGTGTCACACAACTTCGCCAACCAAAGAATGCCGACGGCTACCGACTTGTCTTGTCTCCATATTCAGATTTAGAGGCACGTTCTTTGCTTCTGAAACTGGTTCATAGCAAAACCACGTCAACATATATTATAAACTCGGTTAATAAGAATTTGGAATCAAAACAGGTTTAACAAGGCGCATTTGCACGGTTTTTCCACACGTCCTCCGGAATGCCCCCAACTTGTAAATCGTTATATTTATAATCTTCATTGCTTTATTATTAAACGTCGGCCTATGAGTGTCACCAGTCAAAGTCATTTTGTGAAACAATGATTGATCTGCTTTCGACGTTCTCGTTTTTCTCTCTTCTGTGTTTATTTTCCTGTGCATTTTTATTTCATGCAACGTTTTGATCAATTTTATTTACGCTATCTTTTCCCCTAGCCTTTCTCACTCGACTCCTCTTCTTTTCTCTCCAGGATCCAGGATCCCCTCTCATCTCTTTAGTTTTCCAGCCTAACCTAATCCTTTCTTCACACTCACAGGCTCTTCAGTCTTTATCGTGCTACCTCATAATTTTTTTATCCCCAACGCTCTTTCTCGCCTTTCTCTTTGTCTCTTATTCGCGTCTCTCTCCCTCTCCCTCTCCCCCCTCCCTCTGTGTGTGTGTGTAGCGACGGTCTGGGTACTGCGAACTATCTGGTAAACTCGCCATGACGCTACGGGTAAGCCCAGCCATGTACCCGGTGCACGAGGCCTTGGAAAGTATAATGCACAATCGCCGTGATTGAACAACAATTCAAAATTCCCATCGTCATACAACGCGTGGCTCAACGATAATTACACCTAGAGACCTTGAGAAAGAAATTGTCCGCTAAACAAACACGATTGATGTCTGAATCGCGGGCTAGTGATCACACATCTTCGCGGACAGCAAGCCGGTAGATGTAAAAAGGTACTTTCAGTTTGTTATTTTCAAATTCAGTTAAGCAAGTCTAGTTCATGAAACACACATCCCACAACACAGGAACGTTGCCACTGAAAATTACTTAAAGGAATAGAACACGTCATTTAAAGGAAAGGGTAAGCCTTCTTGAAGCTAGGCTTCTTCCAATGTTTCCGAAAAATGTTAGAAGGATTTAGTAATAAAAGTTTGATAAGGGCCTCCTGTAACTAGCAAAATCACTATAAAGTCGCGATTATTTCACGCTAGGGTGGTCCCATTTTGAATACTCATTCTTCCGCCAGTAGTGTTGTTCAACAACTAAAGAAAAACAACGTACTGTCGATTTCTGCCAAAAGTATAAGTTTTTGCAAAAAATAGATAGCTAATTTTATGACATTTTTGCATGAACATTAGATAAGCTGCAAAAGTTCGAATTAGTTTGAATGCGCGTGCTTATGAAAAGGCTGGAAGTCCACCCATCTTCAGGTAAATGTGGGCTACCAATATGACACAACTGGTGGACTTTATGACTTCTCGTAAGTATGTGTCGCTTTTCATAAGCGCCCGCTTCTTAAACAAATTCAAACTTCTGCAGCCTACACAGTGTTCATGAAAAAATATCACAAAAAATTAGCCATCTAATTTTTTGTAAAAATTATTTTCTTCAGTCGACAAGTGACGTCATTAGCGAAAAAAGGGGCATTCAAAATGGAAGAGTGTGAAATGACTGCGACTTGAAAGCGATTTTACTGATTACACAAGGCGCTTACCGCAACCTTTCTAAAAAGCTTCGCGAATATTGAAATAAGCTTAACTTCTCAAAAGACTGTACCTTTCCCTTAAACAATAAGCAAATTAAAATCAGGCTTAAGGATGTCACTGGGCCTTTCCTTCAAACAATAAGCAAATTAAAATCAGGCTTAAGGATGTCACTGGGCCTTTCTTTCAAACAATAAGGAAATTAAAATCAGGCTTAAGGATGCCATTTGATGCTGTTGTTGTTGGTGGTGGTGCTGGTGCTGCTGCTGCTGCTGCTGCTGTTGTTGTGTTGTTGTTGATGATGATGATGATGACGACGACGACGATGATGATGATGATGACAACGATTATGATGATGCCAAACTGCACTGCACGATAATTTTCACAGAACGTGTGCGTCTTACGTCATCCAGTAAATTCTTTGTATGGAGCGCTTCTGCCTTGATGTGCAGTTTAGGCTACAGGGAGAGACTCGGCATCTTTCAGGAAATCACATTATGATAATATGCTCAGTTCAGTATTAATTATGTACTAAATGTGGCACTTTGTTATGTACGAGCGTCACAACTCTCGGAGATCTCGGTCAGAAGAGGTGTTCAAGGTTTGCCAGAAAAGTTGAGCGCAAAAGGAATAGCCATAAAATGCAAATTTCGCTTCGATTCAAATCAATAAAAAGCAGATAATGTACCTCAAAAATAGATTAAATGTTTAAGAAACTGAAGGGAATGATAAGACACTTTTCAATATAAAACTTTAAAAAATAAAAAAACAATAATTGTATTTGAAGCTATAATCTGTTATGTCTCTGTAGTTCCCAAACAAAAAGAAATAGGTAATTTACAGAAAAACATGACTGTAATTTTCTTGTTTAAAGAGCAGTCTTGAGTACTGATTTGTTTTCAGCTTCTCACGTAAAAAAGTCAACTTCCGATTCATTGAATTGTAAATACAGTTAAAAAACGTTTTGTAAAACCTGAAATACTAGGAAATATCATTATAAAAGCAACTTACAACAATGCAAATCAACCAGCTGTGTTAAGAAAATCATGATCGTTTGCCCTGCTTCAATTCGTCTTTCCAATGTCGTTTAACTATTTTTAACGGCAGATATAGCAAAAAAGATATACACGTCCTATCTTGTTAGTTCCGATTTTCACTGAAATTGCGCCAGACTATTTCATCACGAGTAAATCATACTATGTTGATACAAAACTATAACTAAACACGAAGGGCAGATCTAGCAACGGCGTGCGCCTTGAGGTTCGATTCGATTGCTGAAGTCAGCAAAAGACTAACAATAGGGCGCTACTGCAAGCACAAGGAAAAACGTGTCAGATGTACATATGTCAAGCGAAATTTTGTCAAAAATAGGCCCCAACTTACTATTTTAATTTGCAGCCCGCTTATTAATGGCCCATCGTCGTTGAAAGTACACATGTAGTGATGAGTCATACTTACATTTTATAGCACATGACGTCGGTTCTCCTAGTGTACACATACATATACATCAGGTGGTGCAAAAGATGTGTGGAAGTATTGATCACGATAAACACGAAAAATTTAAGTCATTCTCTTAGATTTTTCCAAAGACACAGAAGTTTTAAAACAACAAGTCAAAGAAATAAATGCCAGAAAAAACTTTGCGTGGTGTTAGTATTGCTAAAATTTACAGGAGCTGTTCTACTAGAGGAAGACGTTTCCTCTAACAGCTGACACAATTTCTCACTTTTTAAAGGTATATTTCGTCCCAGTATTCAACAATTTTTGGCTTTAGTTCCTCTGCATCAAATGACCGTGCGCGGCCATTGTACACTTTTTTTATAATTGAATTTCAGATATCGTAACTCATAGGATTAAGTCATAACTTTTTCTTCGTAACAAATCTTCATCAAAGTTTTATTTTCTCTGGTGACGACTATGATGTAAACCTGTTGATTCCTTTATTGTTTTGCTGTTGAGCGCTTTATACATCACTGAACGTGGCCGTTTTTCAGTTGATGATTAGCTAACATTGCACCAGCATTTAATTTTTTAATGTGCAAAAACTTTTCGGTGGTAATTCAAAAGCAACTGCAACTATAAACTTATAACTTTTACAGCCAAAAGCAAATTTTTGTTTAAAATAATACTGTGAAACTTCAACTTTGTAAATCACTCCTTCTAATATTACTGACTTATTGTAGTCTAAAATTCGGTGCATTTTTTTCTGCGCCACCCGTACATCGCTACCCACACGTGTGTGCACCTAAATGGTTTGCATAACCCAAACTGCCCATTTAGCAGTGACATTTTATATAGTGCTGGTACGTTACACAACCCAATTTCTTTATTACATTTCATAAGACATCTAAGTTGGCTTATAATTAATTACATAAGCTCATTAGGACTGTTTGCCAGCAGAAAATCTAGCTGATACTAAGCAGGTTGCAAATCAATAACACGCACGCAGTGACCTGCACAATCAACACAGCTCAACTACACATATCAATAATTAGTTACCAATTTTAATAGAGGCTAAATTAACCTCTTTTGAATACAACTAAAAGAAAAACTGAAGAAAGTGGCAGATTTTCATTAGTAGCTTATCCTAACAATTCTGCAGTGGCTACATGGAGATAAAAATCATAATTTGATGCGTTAATAGGACTCCTAACAAGTGATTTGAGGCCCATGCCAGAACCCGACTGAGTATACAGGCCTCACCGGTTCAATGGCAACTAAAAAGAACTTCGAAATATCGGTAGAAATATTACGAGCAAGATCTTCGAGGTTCCTCAACACTTATGTACAGAGGAAATAAATTCACAGAATTCAGCGCAACTAAAACCAATTTAATCTTTGGCTGCTTCAAAATCGAAATTACCGACCATTTTGATAAATTTGTAAATAAACTCCTGAAAGCTGGACACAATTTATTGGCAAAGAAGCCGAAAAGCGCTTTCTGCGTTCATTTCTGTCAGAGCTCACGCAGCAAAACTCGGGCAAGTCAAGATTTCTAAATCATCTATTACCAGAAC
The DNA here is from genome assembly GCA_030141605.1 of Tubiluchus corallicola. Classification (NCBI taxonomy): domain Eukaryota; kingdom Metazoa; phylum Priapulida; class Priapulimorpha; order Priapulimorphida; family Tubiluchidae; genus Tubiluchus; species Tubiluchus corallicola. The sequence continues at coordinate 499,563 of JAQGDQ010000092.1, read as the reverse complement.
CAGAAGTCTCGTCATACATGTAGTCTATACAACCGGATTGTTGGCACCACTTACCGGGAACTAGTAAACACGCAGACAAGCTGACGAATTTTATCACACATAATTAAAGTGAATAAATTTATGTGAGCATAAAATAATCAGTACCTGATTACAGCCTCTAAATACCGATTTGGGCTATAAACATATTTTCACCGAAGTTTAGCCTAAACGGACAGCCATTTAAAAAGTGGCACTTTTCATTTTAAAATGTCACTAATAATGAGATGCAAATATTGTTAATCCGTTTTTAATCATTTACTTATTTATTCATTCAATTTATTTTTACATTATTAGCCGGGGCCTAACCAGGCGTCTAACATGCGAGGCGAAGTAGCATTTTTACTAACGAAACATGATCAGTATATAAATGCACTCTAAAACTCATGTGCTCTAAAAAGGGAAATTTGTCATGTATTGCAAATATAAAAATAGCCGAAAACAATATATTTTCCAGAATATAAGTAGCCTACATATAACGTTGTCCTATAAGATGTGTCTTACAGACCTAGGTAGGGATCATACAGTAGCGTTATGTTACAAGATAATTACGGAGCTCACGTACACGCTGAACCAGGCCCAGCTGAAATGCTCAACCTACGCGCGCAGCAGAACTCACGATTCACGTACGCTGTGCGGTTCGTGCAACATGAAAATCTAAAGCAAGTAAAACATGCCGTTTAAAACTGCTTTTTTTCGCATTACGTCAAATAAGATTTAAATCACTCGAGGTGAAAATAAAACTCCCGGATACAACGCGTCTTAGATACAAGTCATGAAACGCAATCCTACAGTCTGAGGGAAAGTTCCCCAAAGTTGTCGCCCAGCCAAGATTATTTATTATTACTGCGGTCCTTAGAATTGCGGAATGAAAAGCCAGCTGTGTCTTACTGAAAGCAGTGTGCTTATATTGTGGAACTTTTTTTACTTTTGAATCAAAGTTTTATTTAATTGCCAATGCCATATTTTATCAGCTATGTAGTTTTGAAAAAACAACATTATCATCACAGTTTCTCACTGCGAAATGCACATGGATTTTTTATCTTCTCAGATAGTTAACAATTCTAAAGGCAAAACTGGTTTTTCTGTTGACAAGGAAGCAAAAATACGTCACTTCCGGTTTGTTTTACGACCTGTTTTGCACCTGCACGAACCCATAAACACCGCCAAAAGTAAAACATCTTTCAGTAAAAACACGCTATCGCCATTCGCCTAGAAGTTAGTCTTTTAGCATTATTGTGTAGTATTTATTTAATATATAAGATTTTGATAAAAGACAAAATTTACTTTAAAATGACAAAGACAACTATCGCGGGTTTAACAGACAACATTAGCACTAAAGGCTATTTAGCGACAACAATATAGGTTACGACTCAACAAACAACGAATAACATGATATGTTACAATTTAGTGAGTCAGATTTATAATGTAAATTTAACGAAATCATCTATTGTTCTTACTGTAAGGAATTTCAAAGAAAAATTATTCCCTACAACCCAACACCATTATACTACCTCGACAGAGAAAAAAGGCAAAGAGCAAGGTGTGAAAGAGAGAGAGCGAGAGAGAGAGAGAGAGGGGGAGAGAGAGAATCAGAGGAGAGACTCCGAGAGAGAGAGAGAGAGAGAGAGAAGGAAGGAAGGAAAAAGAAAATCGGAGAACAGGGGAAGAAGGGAGGCAGGAACAGAGGAAGAAAGAGAGATGGAAGGAAAGAGAAAAATTACAATGAAAGAGGAAATATGGTCGGAAGAATATGATACTAACTACAGTAATTGGCCTAAAATAAAACCCAAATTAATAGTTATGTCAATGTTTAATTGGGGTTAGCCTACTACGTTTACCGCGTAATCACTCATTCTAATTTACAAGGTGTATACATCAAAGACAGTGACAAGAATGACAATAGGACAAACCCCTGAAGGAAAATCAATAGTAAGCTCAGAATGTAACTAAAATAGTAAAATAGATGATCCTCTACACGTGAAAGCAACAAGGCTTTGGAAATAATTGTGCGTTAGATTCACAACAGCTAAAAAGTATGGTATCTTAACTAAACTGTATTAATTATTGCACACTATTAATTGTGCAAGTTGAGGGGCAGCGGTGGAAATTTCAAGTACAATTTATTGTATAGAGAAAGTTCTGCCGCCTGCATTTTCAAGCTAAACAAACCAATTTAAGTGCCAGCGAAATATTTTTAGATTCAAGAATACCTGTAGTTGTGTTGTCGAATCATGATCTTGAATGATACTCGATCAACTGTACAGAGCTAGTTAAAGGACACGAGAAATTTTTACGCAAAGTTCAAATTGGTGATAGTTCCGCATTAAAACTGAAGTTACAACATCAAAATCACAAATTGTCTAAATTACCAGACACGCCTATGACAACAAATTGATGTACTCGCTCAAGCCAATTTAATGTATAAAAAAATTCAAAAATTTCGCGACATTAAACTTTTACTAACCAAGGGAATGCATGCATGTTTTATTGACCACATAAAAAATTAAAAACTATACCAACAAACCAAAAATGAAAAAAATTTAACGTTTCAGTTCTTGAACTCAAACAAACTAATAATAAGTAATTTGACAACAGCCAAAACAGCTTACTAGCCACTAGCCAGAGTAATAGCAATCAGACTCACCCATTCAAAGACCTCAACGCCTACGCTCGAGTTGAAAATTATGACACTTGTGAGTCCTTGAAACTACATTTCGCGAAAGTTGGTATCACAAAAAGGCATTTATTTTGCGTAAGGTATAGCCTATATTTTCATTTCAACACGCAAATGTTAATGGTGTTATGATAACAATAATATTATCAGTGTGATATCAAGCACGCTGATTGAGAAAAGTCTTCGTTTAGCCTAAATACTACTACATGTATAGTCATTATGTACAGGTCACAGAAAAGACATCTCAAGTGAAAGCGTTAATGAAAGCTATTGAGATTTAATACACAAGCTTTCGCGAATACGAATGCTGTGTATATAATCACTCCAAAGAGGGTAAGAGTTAACAGGCTCATAGAGTAAACACATTGTTAAGATTAGTACCTGAAACGTATTTATGAGACCAAGATAAAAAACTAATCAAACAAAAACGGTTCAAACCTATTGTTTACCATTTCTTTATTATTTTAGTAATTCGAATAATCGAAGTTTAATTTATTATCAAAAATTCCTTCTCGACCTGCGTGGGCAGTTTACTAGGAGGGACGAAAAAACTTTCCTCTTCACATTGAACAGCTGGAGCTGTAGAAAGACTTTCCTTAACAAAAACCACCGATGCAAACACCATAATACAGATACAAGATTCGTAATTTAATATTCAGCTCTTTCGGGAAAAGCAGGCCGAATGAATGAATAACTCGCGGATTTCAATTATTTTTGGGATTTTTACGTATATGTGAGCGGTTATCAGCTATAGGCATTCGTTTCTATTTGTGAAACTGATCTTGTTTCCAAATTTGTACACCTTTTTTTCTCAGTCACTACATACGATCTTAACTAACACGAGGAAGTATTTTTAGCTACATAAATTGTAACCTTGCTGATACTCGAAACTTAGTAGAATTATTGTTTATTATGGTTAAAAACGACGTGTCATTTTTACAAAACGCGGGTCGCAAGAGCTTTTCCAATACACGGCCAATTGGCATCTAATTTGTTTATTACTCTCGTCTGACTGACGAACGTCAGATAAATGGCATACTGTTATAATGCTCTAATCTAATTATTAATGTAAACAAAATAACTAGGAAAGTACAAGTTAGTTACAAAATGTTGTATGGGCTACCGCATTACTATTGCTCTCTGTAACCAAGAAATTTATAAAGACCATAAATAGTACAAGTACACAGTAAGTACACATAGTACAAGTAATCAGTCAGACGAGAGTAATAAACAAATGAGATGCCAATTGGCCCTGACTTGTACTGTGTACGGCTATGTAACTATGTACGGCCATAGTAATGCAACTCCACATACAAAGGCGTAATCCTGCATTAAAGGAAAAGAAGGATGTCAATTTAAGTTATGACTTTTATTCCAACCTTTTTCAAGAACGAAGCAAATCGATATTGTCTCTAAATATTAATATTCAATATTGTCAGTAAATATTAGGGTACAATTAAATCGACAGGTTCAAGTAAAAGACAGTTTTAAACTCGGTAGAATATTTAAAAAAACTTGATTGTTGTAGTATTGTAGGTCACATTTGATCATTGTTTGATCTTAAATTGTGAGGGTAATCATGCCCGTATATGTGTATAAGAGTAATGTTCTGACATTTCAATTTCTATTTTCTCTTTCAATGCACATTTTTACATTTTAGTGAATTTATTCGAAGTTTTCGATTCTAATTCACGATTCTAATTGACAAGGTTTACCCCCCTCCTCTAAGTACCTTGCCTAGTGCCCACGATACAAATTTTAAACAACTTTTTATGTATATTATAAAAGTACGTAAACCGTACAGCTGGTTGATGAAATATTATTGTCATTCAAACATTCAGTAAACATGGCTACATACCATTGACTTGCTGTCCATATTGTTTATTGTTTACATTTGCAGCTTGTTTACCTTCATAGTGTAAAGGGCAAAACTTAAAAAACAAACAGGTTTCTTAGCATATCGTTTCACGTGTATGCGGTCTCAGACGTAAACAACCTTCACCAACAACCTGAGCCTTGAATATGATGATAATGTGTTGTGAGTAACGATGTTGATCATGCGTCAAACCGCTAATTATGAAAAGGTTAAATGTTGTTGTTTGTGAACCCATGATTATGATTAGTTGAATAGAGTTTATTAGTTGATCTGGGGCTCACTAACGATAATGTGGCTAGAAATGAGGCTATAAGAGATTCTAGAGTGAGCAAAAGTGGGATATCAATCAGTTATGGGAAAATCGAGGGTTTGGAAACTACCATTGAACATGGGATGAGGTGGGAATGTTATGAAACATTAAAAATTCTGCCGCAAATACTTACAGTACAGAAAAACTTTTTTGCACTTCAACACTAAATTTAATCAGTATATTAATCAGATAATAAACTGGTACCATACCAAGGCTTTAAGCTAACTCGACCAATAAAGTTAGTGGCTGTATGTTTTTCCATACAGCTAGAATACTGGAAACTGGTATCCAGCATATGTTATAGGGCCCCAATGTTGAAGGCCGTGGCAAGACCGATGTACATCCGAAGTGACTATAAAGTTCTTGCCTGTTTAGTGGTCAGATTCAAAGGTGACCGGTGATAAAATCACAGGTAAAAAGTCACAATTTTGGCTATGAAAAAAGTCACAATTAATTTTGGCTACGGTTACAGTTATGATTAGGGTTATAGTTATTTCTTTTTTCCTGTAATTTTTCTTATCTGTAACTTTTTTACCTGGATTCGATTAAAAATTCTATTCGAAAAATTAACAAGCTTTTGAAGAGGGACACAAAAGATTTATTTACGCACCTATTTAGCGAAAAAAAATCGGTAAAGCAACAACTGAAATTTTTATCTTGCGCAAGACGATCATATAGTAGTTGCGAGAATTATGCTAGGAATTCCACGGTAATAAAACCTGCCGTAACCTAGATTCGACAAGGAGTTTTATCTAGGTAGGTGCTAAGGCTATACACTACAGTGACTACAGTCGCAGCTGTGTAACTTACAGCTGATACAGTTAATAAGAAATCTCTGTAAACAATTATTGGCGCATAATGTACTTTTGATCTACGTTCAAGCACCCTTTTAGTTTTAAAAGCGTATAAGTATAAAAACTTCAAACACATAGAACACGTCAAATTACATTGTAAAAATTTGTAGTAGCATAAGTGACTGTGTATAGGCAGTGAGTATAAAAGGCTGTATACTACGTTTTAATGAAAATAAGCTTTTTAATGGGCTAAAAATTAACTAATGCAAACCGATTACTTCGCTAGCATTAATTTCAGAGATTATAATTATGCTCATGCGATAATAAAGAAATTGAGAAATGCTGATTGCATTGGCACACCAGTAAGTTGAATAAACAATTTAGGCACGCAGGTGAGCAGAAATCACGATTCATCCTTTGGTACAGTGCGATAGACTCGTCAATGATCGTGCGGGGGTGGGTTGTGCCGAATAAGACGTTAACGAGTGAGAGAGGTACTTTGCCAGTATAATTATATATGTTTCCTGTTAAATGACAGGGAAGTTCATGCCTTTATCAAACGAAAGTACCCATGTTCCATACGTCGAACTGTTTTTGTATAGAATAAATAGGTTATCTATTGTGCATATCTATTTGCTTTTTTGACTCGTTACAGTTACAGACCCCAAGTAGTTTTGCAAGTGACCGCCCTAACCTGCCACTTCTATCATAATGGGGGGGGGGACGCTTACAGCACTTCAATAGCGGGTTTAAAGGGTTTATGCAGTTTCACTTTTCTCTTTACCACAGGGAATAGCTTATGTAGAAAGGTTCAATTCGGCACCGTTCTCCTAACAGGCAGCTTTATAGTTGATTTTGATATCAGAAGCCTTTGCAAAAAATTATTTATGACGTCTATTGGTGAAAATTAAAATTACTCAGCCATAAGTGCACCCGAGATTCCCTGCATTTCGACTGTTCTCGAAAAAGCCAAGCAGTGGATTGGAAACAATGATACTCCTCTACCCAGATAGACAATAATCAAAGTGTCATGATTTTTCGGAATTAGTACTAGTGCATTTTTGCTCCATGCAATAATGAAGGGATACTAACGATTTCTTTAAAAGTACTCAATGCTTGGCTAACAAAATTAGACTGTCTCCACTGCATGTGTTCCACATTTCAGCTCAAGGCCGTTTGCCTAATTTTTCATCCACATGACCTCAATCATACAATCTCAGTCAAACAAATCAAATGAGTTAACGAAATAAAAAAATCAATAATTAAAACATCAAAGTAATTACTTCGACTACTTACCTAAATCTTGTTGTTGCTTACTGTCTTTGTCCTGGGCAAGGGGAGCTGTTACCCGGGGTTCGACAATTTCCTCATCTGGAACACCGAAACAGCTCCAGTTAGTCCAATCAAAATAATCACTATGATTCCATTCTGAATCAGTAGTTTCTGTATCGTAAGTCTGCGCATTGACTGGCAGCACTAACGCACTCATAATTCTTTCATTACAATTTTATTCTCTCCCTCGATCGAGGATCGATGTTCTAAACACGCCTGATACGCTTGACTGTTTGAGACGCTACTTGCTGTAGTGCGTTAACTGTACTCTATCACTGCTGCGCGGAGCGTGGCACTCTATTTCTTCTAACCTCGTATACGCTAATAATATAAACACGGCGAAAACCAGGTGACCGGTAATAAAGGCACAGGAAAAGAAACTCACAGAAAAAAGTTTGGCTAGGGAAAAAAGTCATAATTAATTTATTTGGCCAGAGAAAAGTCATATTTTGGTTAAGAAAGAAAGTCGAGTAATCGAACAAAAATATTCAAGTCAGTCAGAATTTATGGCAATACATGTACGTGAAAAAACACGTTTTGTTCAATATCTCAGGATTTGGGTTAGAGCTAGGGGTAATGATTATGGTTCTTTTTTCCTGTGACTTTTTTACCTATGTGATTATTACCTGGATTTGAAAGTTAATATTAACAAAGTAATCTGCAAATTGTGGCGTGTTGTTTGAGGTGAGGCTCGACAACTCAACTTTAGTCGACTCTTTTTCTCAGCCGCATCTGTCTGTTGGTGTGTCAGCGTATCTGTCTGTCTATTGACGCTATTTCTGGGAGACCGCTGATCCAATTCGCTAAACGTAACTAGCTGGAGTGGCCATACAGTAAAAAAATTGGTAGCCGTGGTGATCAGTGTTCCTAGAAAACAGCCAAAAAATTAAAAACTTGGTACTTTTCTGGCTTTCTTCAAAATGGCTGCGGTAAAGAACACGAAACTTGGTTCTCGAATAAAAAATGTCGGAACCAGAGTTTGCAATTTCTGTCTGTCTGTCTCTCTATCCGCCCGACCCGTCAAACCACTATCGGCCACTCTGCTCATTGCTACGGATATACAATTTTAAACGTCAGTAATACATGTATTGTATTTTCGGTTGCGACACTCATACAAACATAACAAACAAATATAAGTTGCAACCATATATATTATCGAATCTTGTGCATTCCGGAATTGGACAACTGATTTTAAAATTGCTCTGATTTTCTAGCATCGCTTTTAGAAGCGCTTCACAAGTGTAGAAGCAGGAAAGAAGGCTATAGCTGTATAACACAGCCTCGAAATGACAGGTCCCGGAAGCTTTGTAAACGCCGTTTTAATAAGTTAATGTCATTTGACTTCAATCATACGTGCTAATGAAGTGAATTATTCAGATTTTATAAATTGGATATCATGTATTCCAGTAAAATTTTATCCATGTTTAGTCGTTTAAAGCTACATTTTGTAATGATTATGCAAGATTGTCATAGTATGCATCGCGTGTAACCTATAAATCACGGAGATTTGTTGCTTTGTGCTACTAATTCTGTCAATTAATGATGACTGCAGCCAATGCTGCAGAGCTGTCGCCAGTAGACACTCATGAAAATCCAATGCTCTGCATTTCTCCAACTTTAGAAAGAAAGGTTACAACAAGTTATATGCAAACGGGCCGACGACGACAATAGGATATCGAAAATAATGCTCCAAAATACAGGTCCGGACACACAGTTAAACTGTGTCCCTTTTGAACTGTTTTGAACCATGACGCCAGCGCGTGTTGGGTTATGAAAAGTAATCGTAGAGGCTAAATCTTTTCATTTCATATACTAGATCTTTGGGGAAACATTTGTGTAAAATACAGTAATGTTAGCACTAATTTTATGTCGTGATTAAGTTCATAGGTTGACTATAGTTTATGTTGTGCAGTTACAGTTTCGTAGCATGTCAGATTGAATTGTTTTCATAAGGGTTCACATTTTGCGGAAGCAGATATCTGGCAAAAATTCGATCGTTACAGAGCAAGTCTAAAAATCTTAAGTGTTTAATAATTACAATATCGTTCAAAAGCCTGTTTACATTTGTAAATAAACCGGAACAGACGATATTCGGTCTCCTTTCTAAAGAATTTAGAATAACGAGTTTAGAATACTGAGAATATGAACAGTGCACGGGTCTCAATTCCCACTGGTGAAAAATTCACCAATAATTTATTAGAAAATTCCCACAATTCCATTGATGTGGGCGAGTATGAATGCCCTTTCCCAAGTTTGCAACAGTTGACACAAGTAAAGCATTTCTGTTACTTTAGAAAGTGGAATACGAGCGGTCTCCTCCAACTAGTTTCTTTTGTTAACTCGCAGAGTCCCGTTTGGCCACCTGGCACCTGCCGCCTTCTCGGTCGATGTCCTCTCGGGCGGTTTCAGAACACAATGAATTACAACTATGATCGTGAAATAAAGGGGCGCAGTAATTTTCGTACTATGACGTTGTATATGAAAGGCGTTCATAAAAGAGTTTAAAAAAATTGTATAAAATTGTCACTAGAGTTGTTTTTATGGACCTTTTTGGCAAGTTTTTTTGTTGCTGATACGGTCGAATTAACTGATGGATGACTAATCTTTATCAGTTAAGGTAAATTTTTTTATTTAATTATTAATTACAGGGGGCGAAGATCCCCCCGTGTTGTGTTATTGTTTTATAGTTTGGTACAAAACTGGAATTCAGCACTCAGTACGAGGGTCTATTTAATTCAGATAGTTGTGGTATGATCGGAATCTAGCTTATTGCTAAAGTGACACTACTAACATGAGTCACAGGACCAGTAGAGGTGTCTCCTCCAATCTTCCATATCTAGATGTGAATGCATCTTCTCAAAGCGAAGTAAATAGCCAGAATCAACATGGTAAATGAAACCAGAGTATGAATCCAGTGAGTCAACCATCCATTCATTGACCAGGCTCAGCATGCTTAATTTCGATCACTAAGCTCGCACTATGACCAATCGCTTTCCCACTCGCCATACATTCTTGCTCTGATTGTTTGTCACAGAGTATAACAAATCTCTTTAGTCTCTATGTGTGTGTGCAGAGTGCAATTAATTTTTTATTATTTGTTTTTGAAGCAGGACAGGAGGCAGAAAATACTCATATTAGAGTTTTCAACCCAAAGACTCATACGATAACTTTTACCTCTCGTTTCAACTTGTAATCAGACATCGGAAGTTTTTTATTGATCTACTTGTTTAAAGATGAAACTCTAAGAGTCCAACAATAACGTGTGTAACAATATTCAAAAACTTCTACGGCAAAAATTATACCAAATATTCAATATTTTTCAATTACAGCAAAGTCCAATACATAATGGTGCTAATGAGGAAACAATCTGTTAGACACGCTTAAGCAAAATGAAACCATGTTAAAATTTCATTGAATTAACTATGCTATTTGTACCTAGGCAGGCTATTAGTGTAGCAACTACATACACAATTACACTTGTATGTAAACTCATCCAGGGTAATTGTATAATACACACACCAACTTTTCTTTTCATAAAATTTAATTACCATTAAATTTCTCTTATTAACTATATACCTGCGAGTTTATCATTGAAAAATTAATGATATACATAAATATGAGTAATAAAATAACAACAGGGTATTTTTCCTCTTTGGGCACTAAAACCTGGATGACTAACAAATACAGCTACAATTAGAAATGCTAAAAACAGACTAAAAAGGCAAACATACCGTAGACAGCCAAGTGCAGTGTTGCACTATCTATAAATAAAATATTGCATTACTAAATGCAGAAACAAACAAGCAAACACACTAAAAACGAAATCAGAGCAAAACCTATGAAATAATATGTCCACATAAATAATCTTGTCTCCGAAAAAAACCATTTCTCAAACTAGTAAAACCATTTTTACAATAGACATTTGAAATAACAATAATTGCTGTAAAACTAACATATGACTAACGGCTGATGATTGTAAATAAATTAGCTATTATACAATATACATAATTATAGACAGGTCTTATTTAATATTTAGTCAATGTTTCAGTATTAATTATAGTCTCATTTTGATGCTAGAGTGAGCAAATTTGTGTAAAGGAGCACATACACACAGCATAATTGTTTGTTACACTGAGTCAATGCTACTGATGAAATTTCTGTTTTGTTAAAAAGGCTAAAAATAATTTTGTCAGTTATACTGCACAATGTTTTTGCTGTGCTCAGTATCACCTAATAATATTGTCAGAATGCCCATTTAAGGTATATGACACGGCACGATACAAAATTAAGTGGCTAAACTTAAACAAATACACATTGATAATACGTTGCTAACGAAACTATGATATAAGAATGTCAATACTTATCACGGATTAAGATTAAACACGTTTCTGCTTCATTATCTGTGACTTTGCTAAAAAAATTGCATTCATTTTTTCCAAACTGCTTTGGTATGACAAAGTAATAAGGATTTCAAGATGGAAAAGTCAAAATTCTAGCTAGTATGCCACTACACTAACAAGGCATCCAGCAAGCACGTACATGTTCGAAGCATCATTAGCAAAACTAGACTGACAAGCGGTGAATTTTGGATCATAATTAACAAGCTAGTGAGCAAGTAAAAAAGTAATTATACAAGGCTAACTACTTTAATTGGCAGCAATGTTTATCAAAATAGCACCGGTACCAGTGCTAATTCATATCACAGTGTACATAGGATTCTCGGACTATCATAGCTACATCCAAGTCAATGAACTACCGAATTACTATTAGTACATTCTACCTAATTAGTGTAAAGTAGTGTGTAATGCTCACAAATAGTTGAATATATCACAAATATAGAGTAGCAGAATTAGTCAGTTTCAGACACAGTAGATGATCAGAGTTTTAATTCTCCAGTTCAAACAAACTGATAAATATGTTGATTGTTTTAAGCAGAATCAAATGTATGTCCAGTATAATTATAGAAATTTTAATAACCCGGGCTGTGGACTGTCACACGTGGTTTGAAGATGTTAACACAAGGTGGAAATGGCATGATTTGGTGGCAAAATTAGATAAAAATCTATCCAGAAAACTTATAAAAATATAGATTATTGCAATCACGAGTTAAACTCTAATGGAAACATTGATGTTGTGTGTACTAATGAAAATTCAACCACATTATCAAGTTTACAGATTTCTTTGTCAAGAATTCTCAACTACAAACAATTAAAACTGCAATTAATTGCATCAGTTACATGAGACCAAAGAAAAACCACGTATTGTTCAGGACTTAAAAGCATGTATGTTTACAAATATAATCAACAAGATAAAAACTCTAGCTATTTCTACACAGTTGCAAGATAGATATACTTTAAGATAAAATGCTACTAAACAATGTGTTTTATGTTTGCTAATCAAAAATAGGTGGTAGACGTAAAAGATACAAGTGCCCAGACAAAAAACAAAATGCATAGATATCACTATTTGTCTGGTGCAGCTCCAGCTACTGCAGACTCGGAAACATATGGTACGATACTTAGGATATGACCCAAACCTTTATTGCGACCGTCACGAAACAGAAGTCGACTACCAATTTGTAGAAATTCTGGATGCTTGATGAAGCGGAAATGAACACGAGCTCTCTCATTAGTGTGAACAGAAGGCTGAAATTGTGGTTTTTATAAATAAGTCTAACTATTATTAGCATATCATCAGTTTAATAAACTATGTTGTTTAATAAACTACACCATATTACTTGTTCTATGAAACAATGAAACACGATAGAACAATGGCTATTCAAGAATTAAGAATATAACAACAAAAAATAATACTGGTACATGGGTGAAATTAAACTAAAAAGCTTATGCTCAACAAGATTTTAGAAAAATCTGATTTGATATGACAAAAACTTACTAATTTTCAATTTAAAATAAGCAGAATTAAAGGAGTCACTGCTGAACAGTGTGTAAGCTATGACAAAAAGCAGCTATCTGCAGCTGCAGAAGGAAAACAGTAAGATTAAGAAGCTAGCTGTGATTTGTGCTTAAGCTGGGCTTGACTGTAATGAGTCCAAATGCCAAAGTTGACAGAGTACCTCACCAAACTTTCCTCAGCATGTTTATTGTTTTTTTAATAAAATTATGAATCCAAATAATCAGCCATCACTTAAGTAACAAAGTCTACAATTTGACACAATTCCTGCATGTTCATCGGTGAAGTTCAATCGTTAAAATCTATATTTGCTTCACCTCCCACATAAACTGAGTGTCAGCAAGATTTGGATCTTCTTTTTCTGCTTTGTGAAGAATTGCATATCTTGTCTCACCTCAACAGCTGATTACCTAAGAAACTAGAAATGTAGGAGCAAAAGCTACCTTCTCTGAATATTTTGCTTTCCTTATTGCTTTCCTTATCCTATTATGTTAAAATTCATGCTGACACTGTTTAATTAATTCAGCTGGTGTTGGATTTGTGTCTAAAATAAGAAGCTTGACATTTCACTTGTTTAAATTGATCTTGAAAATTGTGTTTTAACAGCAAGTTTGCAGTTTTTCTTGATTCTTGTAAGAAACACAAGTTCTCCTCATACCTTGTCTCTAGGAATAAAAAACCCGAAGTTACCAATAGCGGATACTACAGGCTGAAAATTTCTGGGGATCTGTTAAGACCCTTACTACTAGTAGGTACCACAGCCTGATCTGAATATGTTTCTGGAATTTGTTAAATGCCAACTGAGCTGTTAATCCAAAACTGGAAAATTACAGAAGCAATTCCGTACAAATAACACAATTACCTTGTTCATATCAACTATGACTGCTGTCTGACGTACATTTCCACAGTAGATGGTTGCTTGGAAGTTTTTACTTACGACTGTAGAGTGGAACAAAATACAAACATCGGCTTCAAATTCCATACAGGACACTGGAGACACAGCTGGACCAACAAGAACCATCCCCTGCATGTAGTCAATGGAATAGAACGGAGTTAAGAAAATTACACGAACGAAATGGGAAGTTTGGCAAATCAGTGGAAAAACAGTTGGTTGATTCAGTAATTATGATCGCTACTGACTTTTCACTTATTGCAACTATTAACTATTAGATATATACTGGCATCAGCTATATAACTTTGCAGACACTTTTAGCTAATTTCCTAAAACCTTCAATATGGGCAACCAGTAATGTGTGAAAAGTGTGTTTTAGAAAACGGACTATATTTGAATGACTTTCCAAACTTCAGGGCACTACTGAGACATACAGATACCCATGCTCTACTCATAAGTATTTCGACCCAAAGAATATAGTATAAAAGCTACTGCCATACTATCACTAATAACAATGAGCACTAATTGTGCTAGAGATCAGACCACTGCTGAGATTACATTGCAAACATTTGTTTTCTCATCTGCCCTAATTTAGCTTCTAAAACACAATTTCATTAAAACATTTTTGTTTTAGCAATACAAAGCTTTTATCATGTACTGTTTTCTCTTATGCTAACAGATGAATTTACATTGAGTACATTATAGTAAAGATGAGAAGCAGCTCCAAAACAGGTTGAGGGCCAGCACTGCCTAGTTTAGGTAGAGGCAAGCACAAAACACCTGCCACAAAAGTGTCTGTAAAAAGAGTTGGTGAAGCAAGTGACTGCAGTGGTTGAGCAAGTTAAGATTCAAAGTGAAACTAGCAACTGACCACTACATTACTTTTCTTATTGGAATCAGTTCTTTTTCCCTTAGTGCAAAAGTGAAGCCAACAACTGACCACTACATTACCTTCCTTATTGGAATGAGTTCTTTTTCCCCTAGTGCAAAAGTGGCTGCTTGACCAGCACGCACCACTCGACATGGTGCTCGATTTCGATGTAAAGTCTGCACCACAACTGGTTCAAACTGCCCGTCGTCGGTGGGACCCATCATTAGCTCCGTGCCTTCGGTAACAACACCCCGTACAAGTGTTCCACCAACCACAGTCCCAGCACCTTGCACTCGAAACATCGAATCAATCTGAAAAGCACAAGTTTACAATCACGAATAGGATAATCAAAATTTCAAAAGAATCGATTAATGATGTATAATTGTTAGTTGCTTGCAAGAAAGTACTAAATGATATAAAGGGAGAAAGCCAGCGAAATGTACCATTACATGGAGCTACAGTTTCTATGTAGCATTTCAAAATTATAAGAATAGCAACAGACTAAGAATAGTAGAGCTATAACTTAAGAATACAAGAATATTATGATACAACTCTGATATGCTCATACACATAACTCTTTACATATTTTTCTTTTTTGCAGAAAGAAAGACAAAAATAAACTTGTACCCATCCAAATTGTGTTAATGTGAAAAGAAAAAACAAATTGATATCTATCTGACCTAACATTCACACAAAATCCTTTGATACAATATTAAAACTTTCACTTGTGCTTTTATAAAGATGTAACCAACTTACTTGAAATTCTGAATGATCTTGAATCCTTGATTCTTTCTCCTTTAGTGTGCTGAACTGTGGCAGGACATTGAGGAAAGTAGTCAAGTGGTCGAGATTCAGTCCTGTCACACTGGATGTGAAGAATATTGGAGCAATACTATAACTAAAAGTATATGAAATAATTACTATAAAGGAAGAAAAGTTTTTTTATTTTTAAACCTGACAATTCTTCACTCTTTATACTATTTGTACATCTGCTTAAATTCAACAAGTGGTTTGCTCAACCAATAATACCCGAAGCTAAACTTCAAAATTCTGAAACATCTCTTTGCAAATTGCGCCTTACATTTTGGAATGAAAGTACAATAGTAAGCAAAAATTTCTTAACGCGACTTCTCTTACGTACATGCATTGTTAATAATTAATAGCTGCAAACTTTTTTAAAGGAATAGCAAGAAATGCAAATTAAAATTTTAACTTCGAACGTTACATATTTATTAATTGTACGAGCTACATATCCACACTTTTTTACATTAAATCTGAGGCTTAAACTGCCTAAAAAAGAAAAACGTAAAGACTGAAGTCAAAGTTGGATTTGAACCGCACACAAATCCTTAAAAATCACAGTTTTGTTAATCATGCATACCTTTCAGCAGTGAAAGTTGATGCCGCCGTGAGCGCATCATCTCGGTTGTTTATCCTAAATGGAACTTTCTTACATCCCGGCGACTTGAGTATTCGCTCCAGCTGCTGTACATGACGCTCTGCTAGACTAGCTGCACAAATATCCAGTTTACTTATTACGACAAAGATGGGCACCTCTAGTGCCAAAGCCAATCCTAAATGCTCTTTTGTGGTTCCAGCTGAAAGAGAACAGTAACATAGCATTGGCTATTGCTCAATGTCACTAACGGGAAAGACCCCAAGGTATGGTGAGCAAGGACAACCGGCAAACAAAACCAGCAGCATTATTCCACTTTAGCTTCAAAGAACAGATGCAATGATGTTACACATTTGAGACAAAGCTGCAGTTCAAGTGCTTTACAATACTTTGATACCTTTGTCTTCGGGTTGTTCTTAAGATCTAAAATGTTTTTTTGTCCATACATAACATCACCATTTTTCTTACAAAAGTATAAGAGATGCTGGCATTATTACAAGTTCATATGCTGGCAAATGCAGGTATAATACTGTTGTGAACCGTATTGAAGAATTAAAGAAACAAATCTAATGAACAAAGATTTTATACTCCATTTACACTGAGGGAATTTAGTACCTGAAAAGCTGTTTACACAATTAACTGAGTTTGAATCGAGTCTACCCACTGTATATGCTGGACTCCAGTTTCTTTGTTCTGATTACAAACTAGACTCACCAGCATAAATCTGGTATTTATAGTTAAAATTAAGGTTCCAAGTTAAAAATACAAATGTGTGTTTCAATGTTATATGCTGTTGATAAAGGAGAAAATAGCTTTTCTGCAGCAGCTGTGTTGTAGCAGCCCAATCAGAATGAGAGTATTGATGAAAATCCTGGTTCAGTTTGTTACTAATTTCCTGCCTTAATTCCTTGTCTTCTTTTGTCCATGTTCTTAACAACTACTTGGAAAAACTGTTATTTTTGATGGCAAAACTTCTACTGAGAAAGAAAAGCTAGTAGAGACATCATATAAGATTCAAATTTAGCCATTAACGTCTCATTTTCACAATTTTCACATTTCATAATTTGTGAAGCACTGCATTTTACATACATAATATTACAAAACAGTAAAACAAGAGTTTACCAATTCCAGTATTAGCACTTATCACAAGCATGACAAAATCTGGTGCGTATGCGGTCAGTCCAGATATAGTAGTTCGTAGGTATTTATGGTGACCTGCTAAATCTACGAATGTTATGAGCTTAGTTGAATTTTCACAAATGTCCTCTGCTGTCCTCGAGTCAGTATAATTTACAATCTAAAATTAGAAGTAGAAGTAAGTTGACAACCACATTTTTCCAAATTTTGATAAGATCTTAAGTTATCTGCCTAATATTGAAAAAATATAACAAATTAATGGGTCTTGAAAACTTAATACTAGCCAAAATTGTAAGGTATGTTTGTTAATTTGCAGCTTTTTAGAGCTTATGTAAAAAATTAATCAAAACGTTAGTTTCAACTTTAAACAGCATAAAATTTTCTGCAAAGCAATTTTCCCCGACTTACCTAACTAGTATCTATTCGATCAAAATCTTATAACAAATAAAAAAGTTTTTGTCTTCGACCCTATTTTTAAAATTTCCAAAACTAAATGTGACTTCTAATACTAAATAGTATGTGGCAATTATTTGCAGTCTTAATTTCAAAATAAACAATCAATAATGGAATGACTGTACAATTACTATTTTTTGGAATCAAATTAGGTGAAAAAACATGAAAAAAATCGGATTTTGAGTGTTTATGTGAACTAAAGACTGTGAATTACAACTCTAATGCCTTGAGAGAGTGACAGCTAAACTACAAACCCCTTGCGATCAGGGAAGGTCCAATTCACTTCTAACAGCACGCCAAACATTAACTCACCAAATAACCCATCTATTAACTTAATACAAACCCTTTCATGATTGCATATGGCGCATTACCGTTAAACATTAGAAAAAACATCACTAAACAGTAACTGGATAATTTTATGCACTTACATCACCGGAGCTGTCGAATCCTAGTATTTCGTGGCTGATACTGGACGTTCGACCAGATTGAATCTCGTGTAAGTGTCTAAACACGTTCAGGCGCGCTTTTCCTCGACCATTGTCAAGCTCACCATGAGTAAGGGTGCCCAGCAGAGTCGATTTCCCAGCATCTGCATTGCCCAGAACTGCAACTCTTAACTCGATAAACTAAAGTAAACAAACCAAATTCCTACTCAAATCAAATCAAACAAGTGTTCAACAAACCTGCACAAAGTTGTATACTGTTTGATTTTGGTCTGAAAGCAATGATAAGGATGACTACCAGAATACCAGAGCTATTCTGACACTCTCCACTTACCTGCTGATCATCAGGTACTTTTCTGACTAGAATTTCAGCTGCGTGTTTGACGTCTTCACCTTTATCAGCAACTTCTATTTGCCTTTCCCTTAGTATAGTCAATGTTGCACCCAGCCTGTAATGAAAAACAAACAGGAACTTACGAGTAAGCAATTTTTAAATAATTGTAAGCTTGCAGTATCGTATATAATTTACTTGCAGGAGCACAACACACAAAAGGACACACTAACAAAATTCTGAACCTTGTTGGTCAGTAAATGTTGTTAACATGGTGCAGTGAACACATTATTTTGCAAGTCTTTTCACCAATTTGCCAAAACTGTATTTCTAAAAGTCTGGTTACAAACAGGTTGCTTTGTATCAATAAGCAACATGGACAATAAATGAAATGAATGCAGAGTGATACCATACTTGTCTGCCATGCGTCTGAGAGTGCAGATAGATGCACTCATCTCAGCTGCCGAGAGACCTGCCATCAGGCCACTGTCTTCAACTCCTATTTCGTAAATAGCTTCTCCATGACCTTCCTGAAGCCTCCATTTCATCTGCGTCACCAGGTGTTCAAACCTGAATCTGCTAGGGTTTATGAGCTTTAACTACATAATTTCAAAACAATGAGAAAAACGTCGTTTAGGCTCATTAATATGCAGTTTACACGTACATACATTTAAAAACACATAATCAAGCTAGGGAGAATTTGAAAGAAAGATGTTCATGGGATGTCTAACAGAGATGTAGGTATGAACTAAGTCAATAAGGAAATAAGCACTAAGTATTATAACAAACAATGAAAAGGTACAAACGAATACAGGTAGTAAAGTACAGATTAACATAATAGAGTGGCATTGCATTTTATAAAGCTTGTCTGGCCTGAAATATTATACTTGTGTTATCAATTTATAAACCTAAAAAATCATAAAACTACCTTATACTCCACATTTCCTTCTGCATCCTGTAAACAGAAAAGCAGCAAAATTTAATCAACAGCCAATCACTTAATATTATATGTAGTTTATGCATTTTGTATATACGAAAATTGACTATAAAAATTGTGACAACTGTTTCCGACTTAGAAAAAAACTACAAAACAATAGTAAGTGGCCTGGCTAGAAAACACAAGAGTTCGCGCAGTGATTACTCTAGATATTAAAACAATACAAAATACTAAATGTTAAGTTTACTATACTAAGTACTATAATGGGCTTTCATTTTTTAACTGGCCTTGCAGTAACACAAAAAAATCACATGTACGTATTTAATATCATGCAGTGTTCAAATAATCATAATCACCTCTGGTGGCAGGCTTTCTGGAAGTCTAGCTGTGGGACTGCTGGGTGACTGTAAACCCTGAAACAGCTGAGCTGGCGTGCACGATGTTAAAACAGGCGTGCTCGGTGTGGCTTCTTTTTCCATATTGATTTCTGTAGTTATACTTATTGGTAACAATCTTCATCTACATTTCAGCATACGCCAGTGCTTATTATTACCACAATGGCTGTCGGTACTGCAAATCAAACTTCATGTAGTCCTTAACCATAGCATCATTGATGATTTAGTACTACTAGTACTACAACTTACATGGTACAATAGTAAGCTAATTTTGAAGTCATTTGATCACTTAGTGAGCTGCACCTGTCGCATTCACCACAACCAAGCTTCAGCAAGAATCTAAAAACATGCAAAAGGGTTCAATATCTGATAAAAAAAATTCAAACTCCGCGTTTATTTGTATACATAAAACAGCCTGAGCAAACAGCAGTTCGAGACTTGGTCATCACTTAACAGTCACACCTTACTATAAAGGTTTGTAGTTTTGACACATGATGCTTGCTAAGAACTGAAGAGAATTACTAAAATCAAGTCTATTAAGTCTGCTAAACGATTGCGTGCAAAGGAGAAAACTTACATTATTCAGCCACCCAAAATCCCAAACATGACGCAAACCGCAAATGCAGAAATGACGCAAACCGCGAACAGCTGATCGCAAATTTGTAGCAAGCCGCGGAAACTTGCTCAGCTTTTTTCGCACTTTTATTCTAGGCGTCGATACAGAACACTGGTTGAACCTGCTGAGTTAGGGTGAGCATCGAACGTTTGTGTTCGAATCAAGTTCGAATTGGATTCGAACCTAAAATTGTAGATTCGAATAATTCAGCACTACATTCACGTATGTTCTTTATCATTAGAATGTTTGAAACAGCATGCAATTAGGACAATTTAGCTACAGTTTTTGCACAAAATTTTTAAACAAACTGATAGTTGTTCTATCGCAGAACAGAATCAAATAATATGCATGATCTTTGTGAGACCACTCTTTACAATTAAAGCATCAACAATTCTTCACAAATATCTAGTAATGACACATGTAAAGCCAAGGAATACATTATTTCAAAATGTGCATAGTTACCAGTCTCATGAAGAAGTGAAGCAGCTTTGTACAAAATGGGCAAATTTTCCAGGATTTCAAACACATGGTGTAGATGAAATTGATAAAATGTGTCTGAATCGCAAATTAAAGGAATTCGAAAATAAACCCAAGTCAGACCACAGAAAACTATTTTTTACAGAGCTACATAATGACACTAGACAAAATGGTGGCAAAAACAAACTAAGATTTTATAGACATGTAAAAATCAATTATGAATTAGAAGATTATTTAAAAAATTTTCTAAAAAGAAACAGAGACAAAAGACTACAAAATTACGCACGAGTGACCGTGACCCGGAAATAGAACGCGGTAGATATAAAAATAAAAAAGAGGATGAAAGGCTTTGTCAATACTGTCACAACAATAGCTCAAAATTAGTAGAAAACGAATTACATTACCTTTTTACTTCTCCATTGTATGAAAATATTAGACAAAAATATGAGCACAAAATACATGATCTACCTTTACAAAAAGGTACTGTATACTGAGTAATGTGGCTTTTTCTAAATATAAACCCAGAAGACCTTATTCACTTTGGAAACTACTTAAATGAATGTGATAAAAAGGGCAGTTATGTCTTGGTGGTAATCTGTGAGTGCTGGATAAACATTATGCTGTGATTGTATAAATTAATCTCGATTGTGATTATTTTAATTATTTAGGTTTTGTATTTTTACTGGTTCTTTGTAATTGTAGCATAAGATATTATTTCATAAGGGCGCATATTTTCTTATTAGATTTAAGTAGGCTATTTAAGTAAATTGTGGAACTCATGTTCTTGCAGCATTGGATAATTGTTTTTGTTATATTTTGAAATTGTTCTTGCATAATTGCATTCTATTGCATAACTGCATAATTACATTCTTGCATAATTGTATTTGTTATATTTTGAAATTGTTCTTGTACCTTAATTTTTTTTGTAATTTTAATTTTTTGCCATGATACACTATTGTATTTGTGTAATAAAATGAAAATTGAAATTGGATTGAAATTACTACTGATTCGAAAACTTGTTCAAAAATCTTTGGAACTCAATTCGAATTCGAAATACTGAAATTTGACTCTTTCAAATCCGAAAGTCGCAAATTGGATTCGAATTCGCTTTCTGGTAGAGAATGCTTACCCCTACTGTGGAATTACTGGCTAACTATATTAAAATTATAATCATAACTACAGAAGTGACAAAAATAACTTATTTCAATCTTAACATAAGAAAAAATTTGCCCACTTCTTTTCAATTAATTTTTAGAAAAACATATTTTAATCGAGAACAACAAAGTTTAACCACAGATCAATGTGACACACAATTACGATCTAATACTGTATCAGTATACTTTATACTGGGCGATTGGCGTCACCTCATGTCATCAACGATTTTATCATTTATTAGTATAGCTGATTATTATCATTTCCACATAGAATTAAATTTAATAGATTGGTTGGAGTTAGTAGTGTTTATAAAGAATTTTGTAAAAGTTTACTTCCATGCTCTATATTCTGTATGAATTAAACTAATCCCAATAAAATCTGTGTTAAAGATTGTTTTTGAAGTTGAAAAGAATTCAGTCTTAAAAAAACATTACTGGCTATATAAAAGATTTTAACAGAAAATTATGTAGGCCCTACCGGTTTTCAAGTGTCAAAATCGATAATTTTTACATATTTTGTAGTTGCAAGGGATGGTATGGTGATTCTTGTTCTATCAAGTAGTGTTTGTAACATATTTAATTCATGTCTAATTGACCATTGCATTCAAACTGTCAGTCACAATAAGAGTAAGTACTAATCTACATTTTGCACAATTATGTCTTTAAATGTTGGGCATTCTTTTTGAAAAAGTCCAAACCAGAAACAATTAGTTACTCAAAGTGTGAATGGACTACAGTTCATAATATAAAAACTGAATATACTAACAGTTAGGTAAGTTTTATTATAAATGATAATTATCACACAAAAAAATTTATTTTAAAATTGTAAATCTATCACATAACTCATACATCTCATCGCTACAAAAATACAAAGTAAAATCGACTCTTGAAAATTACATACAATTATGTAAGAATGTCAATAATGAACGTGCTTACATTCTACAAATTTACATGTACAGTAGGCACATTACTACTATACAAATATGAGTCATCACTTATCAGTTTAGTATGCATCGCGAAGTCTTTAAATGAATTTTAGAAACGAATTACTGTGAAAAATACCTACGTGCAATTATTTGAGAAGCATAATTTAGATAATTGAATTAATAAAAAAGTAAAGATCACAAAAATCTGATTATTACCATTAAAAATTATAAAAATTCATGCAAGGTTGGTTGCTTCATTTGTTCACGAAAAAGTTGGTTTATGAAATTCTTATATTGATAAAAACGTTAAAAATCTGTTGCTGTATGCTGCACATATTCACCCAAAACACTTAGTCACCTAGTGTTTGAGCTGTTGTTGATGAAGAGCTTGAGAAGGAGCTTCAAAAGCAAACCGCTAGGCAAAAGATTAAATGCTTAGCTTCCAGAAACGAGCAGGTTAATTGCAGCGAATAAGCGGGTGACAGATTCAAAGCAAAACCACTAAGGTAACATATTAGTACATATAATAAACTGTTAAACGTACTGTACTGCTTACAAACAAAGCTGTTCTACAAATATTATAGTGCACGGAATCGATGTAAGGATAATATAAAAGTAGTAAAAACTCTTTGGGACACACAAGTATCTTATTTTGAGTGAAGGAAAAATATTGATTCATAAACGGTGCCTACCGTATATTCAGCCAAAAGCAAAATATAGGCGAGTATTTCGCTTCTATTAATTCAGTTTGGTGAAACAGTTAAAAACATTTCCCAATATATATTTTAATTGTAAAACCTCATTTTGAATTTTAATCATGAAACTTTAAATACCCAATACTGTAATTATTGAAAGGCAATTAAAGTAGATATCTTCCTCATTTTTTCCTATCTGTCACCTGCAATCACAATTACAAGATCATCAAAATATGTATGAAAAGCTGTTTATGTAACAAATGCGATATTATATAAAAAATAATTGCATAAACGCGGAACATTAAGCTGATTATTGGAATATAAAAAATATTAATAACAACTCATATGCTTATCATGATTACAGTGTATATTTAGCACAAAAATATTTGCATTTATCACAATCTGATAAACTTATTTCATCAATAGCTAAAGTTCACTTTTTAAAGGAGACAAGCTTTGTCAATGGCCTCCAGAATGGTGAACGTTGGTACGGGTTCTTCGCAAAGATTAACCAGTTTGTAAAGGTGGCGTAAAGCATGCTCATACTGAAATAAGAAAGGTTTGAATTATTTCATGTTACCTTACATTTCTAAGGTTATGACTAAAAAAGATGAACTTCAAAGAGTAAATGACTTTCTTGAAAATGTAGTAGTGGCATATCAATGAGAGTGCAGAATGCCTCAACGAAGAGATGCAGTTCGCATGCAGTTGCGAAACAATGAAAACAAATATTGAGATATCCAAATTCCAATCTTGTTATTCAGAGAATCTAAATCAACTGATTATGGGATAACTAAAACAACCAATAAATATCTCATAATTAAGACATTATACATAATTTAACAGTGGCTCACATTGATATTAATTTACCAGCCTATAAATGTTGTCATAAACTAACAAAACAACTATTACGAGAAAAGCGATGAGCTGAAAAAACAGCTAATCTTATAGTGCACAATGAGCTGAAAAACTGATTTGTCCTACCTTATGTAGTGCATAGCAGTTGCGGCTGAAATGGTGCATAACTGGTTCATAACAATCACGGCTGTACAGAGTACGACGACCATTCAGAATTCTCTCTGCTTGTACCGGATCGTCAGTTGAATATCCAACAATTTTTTTCATCGTCTCGCTAATGGCTTCTCTTAGCTGAAAAAACATCAACATATTATGTATTTAAAATGGACGACCTATAGTACCAACTGTTGTATCAGCACGACAGCAATGACCTTACAAGAGACTTGCTGAATTTGAGTTTGTATGTACCAAAACCAAACTGAAAACATTCACTTTTCTTTGGTTACCTATCTGGGTAATTGGAAAAGGCTTGCACACAACTAGCAACAGAAAAAGAATGGAGGCATTTTAAAGAGCAATTCAAAGCAAATTCTCCTTTTGAAAGATTTACCTATTTAAACAGAATGGAAAACATTTAGTTATTTGAAAAAGGACAAGAAGCTACCATGACGTCAGTGTTTTATGATGCTGGCATGTACCAGTAGTTTACAAAAATTAACAGTCATGTTCATGAAATGACATAAATTTTGTTAAACCAATGATTTGTGCATTTCTACCTTTTTCCTGTCTTTTACAAAATGAAATGCACTAATAAAAACTCACTTTCATTTCTTAACAAACATGTGACTATTAAGATGATGGCTTCTAACTGTAATCACAGGAGATCAAACTTTGATTTTTTACACAGCACTACTTGAAAAAGTTTCTCTGCATGATACAGTATGCCTACATGCAATTCACGCAGAACTTTAAGAAAAATTTCGAGCTATATATTAAAAATTACTAAACACGTTCTTTAATATAAAGTCTACCAATGCCTCCCTAGCCTGAAAGAATTAGTTCATTAGTGTCTTACATGCAACTCTTCCTTGATAAGCTTGTGAATCTGACGTCTTTCCACATCACTTGTAGTCTTCTCCAGTCGTTTACGCAGAATAGCAAGTTTTACATCTGGTGCTGGAACTGAATCAGTCTGGAGCAAATAAAATGTATGAGTTGTTCTAGCGTGAATTATATGCAGGTTACTTCTTTTTGAGGTACATATCCTAGACTCTTTATTGACTTCATTTAAAAAATGAATGTAATTTTTAATACAACTTATTAGAAGTTGATAAACATTTGTAGAGTACTGCAAAGCCACTTTTAATTATGAATATAAGTTCCAGAAAATACTAAAATGAGATGGTTACAAAACCCAATTATTGATTAAATGCAATGTAGTGACAATATATTATGTGCAACAGTCGTATTTTTTACAATGTGGTTTGTTATTATGCTGTTATGGCTATGTGGCAATTTGAAAAAGAAACCCAGTGGTCACTTAAATTGGTCGAGCAAATTACTACACCAAATAGCCTGTAAGAGACATCAGCAGTGAGTGGCATGGTTATTATGGTGTGGTGTGGTGCAGCGTGATGTATGACATGGTTTGGTTGTTGTTGTAGTGTGTCATTGTTGTAGTGGTCTGGTTGTTGTAAATAGCGGATTAGTACTGTTGTGAGGTGGTCAATGTAGATTATACATTGTAGTGTGGTGAGACCAGTATAGGTTATTACTGGGGCGAGGTGTGATGTGACACCACACATATGCATACATTTGCACATTGTTATTGTTAACAACAAATGGAATCCATGAGCTGCGAATGAGAATAATGCATAGAAAATTAGCATCAACATTATACTGCTAATTTCTTATATTTAATGATTTTGTTCTTCATTCAATATGTAGAGTGTTTATTGTTAACAAAAAAAACATTTGCAGGTATTAATTAACATTGTTGCTCTAGTTTTCAGGTGGTACATCTGGGTATTTCAAACAATGGCTCTGCGCAGGTAATAAAACAAAACTTGGCGATAAAACAAATAATCGGATAAATTATCTATGGACAGCTTCAAACTTACAGGAGTTCGTGGACGTTTCTGTTTAATAGTCTTCTTTATCTTTGATGGATTGTCGCCTTGAAATTGTACCACTGTAAGGTCACCCATCGTCTGCAAAGTAATTGTTACAACACAATGTCAGTAACACAGCAATTTACTTAGTAGTAGTGTACTGTGAAATTGACTTGTTTTAAATTAAATCTACAAATTTCTCATGACAAAATTCACAACTGTTGAAACTGTTACTTAGAAAGTAAGACAGAGAGCTCTTATTATAATGGCCAAGTAGTGACTATTCTTAACCTTATTTGTTCATCGGTTCGTCATCTTCTGTGAGACACAAATGTTCAAGATTTTTTCAGTTTGATGTGCAAATCAGCCACTTTACACTTTACAGCCACCAGGACCACTGATCAGAGATTTCCCATGCCTTTAACAGAAATGTGATGGTAAATGGCGTAGCTAGCTTTGGTGATGCCTGATGTCCATGACCTTGACCAGTCTCCCTAACGCTGTCTTTTCTTAATCTCATCTTACATTGAAGACATGCAGAAAAATCCAAAGGGAGTAGCTGAACCAGATTTAGCGAAATTAACATCAGCCACTTTCTAGCTACTGCCTTTTTTATACAGTTTGGTACACAAAAAGCCAGAATCCAGCATTCAAAAGCTGGACCTACTCAACTCGATTGTTTGTGGCATAACTGTAGCATTGCTTGTTATCAAGGCTATACCTCTAAGAGGTGCCGCCAAGCTGGCAGAAGTGTCTTAGCGATATCTGGATAAATCAATATGACACATGAAAGCACTCACAGCAATTACCAAACTCAGACGGCCCAGAGCCGTTCACACTACATATGCGTGTGTATCAAATCACTCTCCAATCACCACTAACCCTGACATTTCACTATTGTGGAAGTGAGGCAAAAATAAAATTGTAATTTAGACCATGTTTCCTTTCATCTCCATGGAGACTGCCAAGCACACTTTCCACTTCATCAGTGTGGATATTTATATCAGCTAAGTATAATTCAGGTATGTGAAAATAATAATTAGCCTTACCAAATCACCGTACTCCATTACATGACTTGTGTTAGTTTCCTGTTTAACAATTTCAAACTGTTTCTCCAGAGTCTCTGTTGTTAGATCCTCCTAAAGCATGATAGAACTTAATATTACAGTAGTCGTCGCTTAATAAAACCACCACGAGACCAGCAATAAGTGATCTTAATAAACATCAGTTTTATTATGCTGCAGCCTGTTGCAAGCATGTATGTTTGACAAAGTACAGTACAAAAAACCCTTCACCCTAATTAATACAGTATATGCCTCACATAAGCACAAGCTGCTCACTTGTGTCACCTTTATTTTTAACATCTATTCAGCAAAAAAATATTAATTGTCAATTTTAGCTGCAAACAGTTAGTTTTAGCATTTATTTTTGTTACCAAGGTAAGCTTTTGCGAGACACTCTTAAGGCTCAGCTGCTTCCTACTGACTACAGGGTTGCAGCCCTTTAAATTTATCTAACAATTCTAATATCCCCTGTGTGTCTAACTCAGTTTGCTTCACATAATTTAAGAGATTACATACAAAAGCACGGGGCAGTCAGCTCACTCTCATTCAAGCATACAATCATTGATTTAAATTAATTCACACAGACAAAAGTCTAGCAACTGTACAATCAACTTCAAATTTCAGTGTAGACTAAGAAGTGAGTATAGGATTTAAATTTCAACTGTGCCTCTTAAAAATAGGCAAATTACCAAAAACACATTTTATTTTTCCATTTTGCTATTATTTTGTCGCCTGTTACTCAAAAATGCAATCTTATTAAATGGAGCACTGGTTGTATTAATAAAATTTTCCTAACAAATAGTTTCTATGGGGTATGGGACCCTGTCTAAATGCTTCTAAAATGTGGCTCATCTTATTATGTGTGGTTTATTATTATTTGCTTTTATTAAGCAACAACAACTGTACTAACTTACTATAAAGCAGTTCTTATTACAAATTAGTTCAGTACAAGTTACCTTGGCCTTTTTACATTATGACTTATACTTGTTCTTTCCTAGCTGCTCACTCGTTAAGCACTTGAATAGTAGCAGTCATTTCCATCTTATCAAATTCTCCTACTTCTATGAACAGTGCTATCACAACTCTGTAATTATGACTATTGAAACTGGGAGGTCTCATTAATGCATTTTCCTAGCATTATCCAGCTAAATAAAATTACTGAAAAAAGTACTAACGACATCTGAATCTTCCATCCACATAACACTGTAAACATCGCCTAAGTATGTATTACGAAGGTCGTCATAGTAGCAGGCATATGATGATTCATCTGGATTTGCTGCTGTTGTTGCAAATACTAGAATAAATGATCCACCAATTATTACTTTCCTTTCACTTTGCTGAATGATATTTCTGGCAAATTCATGTTGTTGGCTAATTTAAAAGGCAATGCAAAAATGAAATGAAATGTGACAGAAGCAGCTTTCAGAAAATTAAATGTGCAAAAAATTTTAGCATATTTAAACCATATAGGAACATATTTCACTTCAGTATTGCTGCAGTCAATTTTAAAAAAAAAAACTTTTCATCTGTTTGGCATCTTAGAATACAAAGGCATTCAATAATCTTAAGCACTGATCCTGCACATTCAAATATGTGGTCTTGACTTTGTAGTAAATCATTGCCAGGTTTTATTTATACAACAACCATACACAAGAAAGTGATTTAGGTACATAAAGCCTTATTCAACAAAAGAACGCTTTTTGTTGATAACTTTATTGTTTTTTATTCAAGTGAAATATGTGGTAAATATGCTAGTTGGTGGACGTTAATGCCTCAGAAGTGCCTTGCCTATGTCAATTGCACAAAGTATCACTTCAAATGAGTCTAATGAAGAGAAATTCTACAAGTACTGTCATATCAGGTTTTAACTAATAATATTTATACGAAGTGAAAACAGTACAACTACTGAACATCCTAATATTGACAAGATAATAATTTTCGGTCACAACAAAGTATTTTTCGTTAAATCAAAACCTATTGCAATAGAACAAAATAATCTATATAATGCTATGACTTTTTTAGCAGATTTCTAACAGCAAAGTGATTAAATACAAATGCTTCAGTGAACAGACAGTAAATAATTTGTTTCTTATTGAACTCACCATTTATGTTTTTAGGCAAGAGGCCAGAAAACATTGAACCAGATTCACATGCTTCAATGTAGAACACCATCTGCAATAAATTTACGATTGCATAAATCTCTCAGCTAAACTTGTGAAAGCAATGCCACTTTGCAAGTTAATAGCAGCTAAACTTGAGATAGCCATTTCTATTTAGCAGGTTAAAGCAAAATTTATACAAAGTACATCACCTGAAGAAATTTCACATAATTTAAAGAAAATGTGATTTTCATATATTAAAAGGCATATCACTATTTGCAGATGCAAAAAGTGCAAATAAAAATTATTGAGAGGTGTATATCTTGCCAAGTTACAAGTCTAAATCTAGAATCACTTCAGGCGCTAATGAATAACAATGTAAATTGCTGTTAATTATAAATCAGGTCAACAGTATAACACGATAAGTAATATTATAGCAATTTGTACCTGTATGTATTTTGTGATACATCATTCAAGCCAAATATACTTAGTAAAGCGTAAACGTTAAAAAAATCAAATGGGTCAGTAGGTAAATGTTTTATTTTTATATTAAATAATAGTGACTGCTGTGTGTGCTAACTAGTATTATTATATTATAGAAAAGTATAATCAGCAAACAAATAGTAATTACGGCTACACAGTAATGTAACATACTTTTTCTTTTCGTGAAAAAATCGCACAGACAAACCAGATTTAAGTGTAATCGCTAAAACTATCAGTGCATTCCATTGAACTTAATGATAAATTTGTCACTTCTGGCATTTAGACTGAGCACCAAGATAAGAGGCACTTGATTTGAAATAACTTCCGCTGGGAGGACATATCGTCGATAGTTGGTGGTGCTTTAATTTTGTTCTTTTGGTATATGATTTTGGAAAATAAGTTTTCATGTTGTCATGTCAATAAAATTTTTACACTGGGCAGTACAAAAACATGACTAGTTGGGTTACCCTAACCAAACAATATTTTTTAGGCCTTACTGAACTGTAAGTATTTAATAAAGCACACCGAATTAAGAGAGGACACTTGCACTAGAAAAACATCAAATGAATGAGAAAAGTAGTACAGGCAATGAAAAACAAAGGCGTAATAAAATTACTGATTATTTTGAGTCATTAGAACATATATTTTAAAAGTTATGTCAGACATATGCCACTAGTTGCAACAAACTCAAGCTGAAAGAAGTTCTAAATTATTCATTAAAAAAACAACAACGTTAGCTGCATTTACTTCACCTTGTTGTACTTTTGCTTGTTGTACATGTCCTGAATGGCTTTGTTCAAGTCTGTGGCTGTAAGCTAAAGCAAAAATTGGTCATATATATTTTTGGTACATAAACTTTAAAAAATACATGGAACAAACTTCCGTAATTT
Organism: Tubiluchus corallicola; assembly: GCA_030141605.1. NCBI lineage: Eukaryota > Metazoa > Priapulida > Priapulimorpha > Priapulimorphida > Tubiluchidae > Tubiluchus > Tubiluchus corallicola. Next base: position 468,457 of record JAQGDQ010000092.1, on the reverse strand, counting down.
TCACTAAATGTCAATAATCAAGTTAAATCAATTAGTTCTCTTAATGTTATATATAGAGTACAAAAGTAAGACCTATGTTGCCTGATTAGCCATTTTACACTATGAAATCTAATAAATTTATTAGTTAAACTTAAAGAACAAGTCGCATGTTGTGTTTATTTTACTATTATGACTTAAACTTAGAATATAACAAAGAAATTTGCAAAAAACTTTCTGTAAAGCATAAATCTAAAATATTTTGCCTCTGAATAGACATTTTTAGGCATGGTGGTTGCCACCATTCGTTTGAAAATTATGACGTAACTGGGGGACTTCGTGACTTTTCGCAAGCTGTTTCATGGCTTTCCGTGAGCGTGCTGCTTAAACTAATTCAAACTTCTGCAGCTTACTTAATATTCACATAAAAATGTTACAAAACCAGCTTTACAATTTTTTGTAAAAACTTATTATACTTTTGATAAAAATTGACAGTGTGCTATTTATCTTCAGAATGAATGACATCATTGGAAGAAGAATGGGCACTTGGGCACTCAAAATTGGAGCGTCCAAGCATGAAGCGATTGTGATTTTAAAGTGATTTTACTAGCTACACGAAGTGCTTATTGCAGTTTTATTAATAAATCCTTCTAATATTTTTTGTGAACATACAAATAAGTCTTACTTTCCAGAAGGCTTGGCCTTTCCTTTAAAAAAATATTTGATCGATAAAGAGAATACTTAGCCAGTTGACAAAAAAAAAAATAAATAAGTACACAAACACATGTGACCCTAAAGTTAATTAATACTTATAAATTACTAGCAACCAGAATTTGAAAATTCTAGCCTATCAAAATGTATAATTACAGTAAAGTATGCAGTAAGCAGCCTTAAATACAAGTTCAGCTCTTCAGTAAAATTAGAATATTACGAACCTCTCCTATAGGAAATGCTACTATTCCTGGAGCTCCATGATCAGCAAAATTTACAAAAACATTATCATTTGGCCCACTGCAAAATAATGTAGATACACCTGTACATCAAGCATATCATAGACTATATATAGAGAATTAAGATATAAAATCACTCTAATTTGTATACAGATGAAAATCCTGGTCTACTGGTCGAACAAACAAAACCTGCCATTTGAAGCTCTCCACTTACCTCCAATCCCCCCCCCCCCCCACCCCCACCCGCCACACACAGATTTCCCTTATCCACATTATCTTCTAATAAGTAGCTTATTGAAGTAAATACAAAAGCGGTTTGGACGTGGAAGCTACCAGTGGTGCAAGATCGTTCAATATTTTTCAGGCATGCATGTTTGTGCAACTATTTCTGTATTTGCAAATGTTTCTTTTGGAATTTTTTGTCTATGTCTATATAGTTCACATGATCATAATGCACATCCCTGTTTAAACTTTTGGTACATCAACCAACTCTCATTTCACAAGAATTTAAACATTACAATGGGAAAACATTAAAACTTTATCTGTAAGGTGAAGACGGGGTGATTAAATGAATGAAAATGAAGAACAGTTTGCAAAGTTTTTTAATTTAGAATGAGAAAAATGTTTTTAAACATCATCAATAAATGAATACGAGGTAACATTTTATATATTAATATAAAACCTTTTAATGACTTTTCCACTTCCAATCCCAGCCATTCCTTCAGAATCTCCTTGTAAAATCTTCAAGAAATTTTCTGGCGTCACGTCCTACAACACAAAAACAGTTATCTAACCTGACTGTCAATGCACTACAATTAATAAGATTATAATATCCCAGATACAAAGTACCTCATTCTAGTCCGACATAATTGTCCAAAAATTTCTATTGTAATTCAGAGTCACAAACAATAAACATGGTCAAATGTATGAGCAATAAGCCTTGTCACAGTTTCGTTGTGCACATGCGCAGTTGCTGTAGATCAAAGGTTAAGTGTACCACAGCAACGCAACCGTCTTAACTACAACCGTAACGTGACATGTGGGTAAAGCAAAGCTGTCTGCCGAACAGTTCAGTAAGTTCAGTTGTTTTGAGTGGACTTTACTTAATTATCCATTAGTCTGTGCTTAGAGTGATTTACTAGCAGGACCTTGTTTGGGAACAAGAAAAAATAAATTAGGTAAGGTTTTAGCTAGATGTTAAAACTGTTACTATTACAATAGAATGGCCTGTGAAGCTTTGCCAATGCGTTCTGTGGTACACTTAATCTTATACTTATATACACTTATGTACACTTAATCGTATACTTATATAGTGCACAAAGCACTTAATCTTTGACCTTTTCATGATCACCATCAATCACTGGAACTGTGAAAAGAGTTGAAACTGTGTTCACTGTGAAACTGTGAACCAGTCATTTCCAGAAACAATAGCCTCTCATACTATACTATGAAGAGGATAACTATTAGACTGTAAATTATATGGACTAATGAAAAGTAATCAGGTCCTATCAATTTTTCATTTGTAATTTAACTCATTTTGTAGGCCTGGCTGCAAAATTAACTTATTAACAAATATATTATAAAATAGTATTACGGTTCAACTATGAGCTTATGAGAACCAAGGCTGTTAAAACAGAATTACCTAAATGGTACCAAAACCTTGAAAAGGTCTGGCATACATAACATACGTATAATGGTGTTATGCTACAAGAGTATTGACTTAGAAGACTGGATAACATTGCTATCAGCACTGATACAATGTAAAGTAATCAGTTATAAAGTACAAGTAACGTTATAATCTTTTATTACTTGTATTTAAACAAAAAAATCTTACATGAAGTGCTTTACCACTATCCATAAATAAATTAACACACATCCGCCCCTTAATGTGCACTGTGCAATAACAGCTACTCACATTCTCACATTATCCTGGGCCAAAATGTAATAAGTCACACTACACATAAAATTTTAGCTGCCTGGTAATGAAAATTAAAACTAACTAGTGTGTGTGACAAAAATGTGGTAAGATTCTGCTTCTGTGACAAAAGATGCATTTTAAGTGAATCCTTCTTTTAAATTTTTCTTATAATATTTAATATATATAAAGAATATACATTGAGCTTTCATGTATTTTTACATTTCTGTAATAAAGAACCAGACAATGGGGATTTTATGCTTAAAACAAACAGCAAGCGGATTCAATTTAATGCTAACGAGAAAGTGACAATACTCCCAAGAACACACTACTGTTTTTCAAATCCGGTTTAGAAGGGTTTCCGAATTTATGTTACCTCTCCTGTATAATCGTGTGGAACATCATGATAAACATCTGACCCATTTGGATGATTAATTATTATGCCTGGGGTGGGATTCCTGAAAACGTAACATATTACCATTAGTATAACAAGATAAGTAGGCGTACGTAAAATGAAAAGCAACAAAAGCAAAAGGTACAAATTTATACATATTATGTTACGGTGCTTAGGCACTTAGTTCTTGGTTCAGTGTTCTAGTGCAATAAATTTTATTTGCTAACATTTCTTTTCTCACATTGAACTAGCAGTTTTTTCCTATAGTGGCAACTTTAAATGCACACATTCAAAATTATTATTTGTGTGAAACTCAAGCTAAACTTTAACATAACAGCAAATGTAACAGTAGCAAATTCACAAAAGAGTACAAAACCAATCATCTATCAAATGGTAGACAGCAGTAAAAGTGCAGTGAAACAATGCAGTAAAAGCAGTGCAAAAGTACTTAGAGTTACCATGCTATATGACTGCATATTACCATGCAAGTATTATTGTATAGACTATAGCATAGAAATCAAAGTGTAAGTTTTAGTATTGCAGCAGAATTATCAGAATTAAAACAATAAACCATTCATGTACATGATGACGTACTGTTCTTTACAATCTCGGAAAAATCATTAGCAAACAGTAAAAATAATAACAAAGCTTAACCTTAATACATAATACCAGCATGCAAAAAGCTATGCAAATTAAATGTTCAGATAGTTCGTGTTTATATTATAGAAGGGTTGTTAGAAGAGAAGGATTAGTACGTGCAAGAAGATTTCATGCATGTAGTGTTTGACCTTACTCTTCATTATTTGCTAGGTCATCGTACATCATCACCACAATGTGATTTTTTTGAATTCCTTGTGATATCAATAAGTGATATGCATGGCATATGTCTGCCTGAAAAACAACATAGATCAGTATATTTGACAAAACTAAAAAAATATTGGTTGTTTCTAAAAGATCATTACCAAAAGCCTTTTTGCAATGTCAGCTGGATGCGACTGTGAATAAAATTCTAGTGTGATGAACTAATCAGTTATTGAAATTGAAATTTGAAAGAACTTGTATTTTGGATAGACCTAAGTACTTTATTTAAGCGACATGGAAAATAAATTAAAACTGATGAATAAAGAAAGATAACTGCATATTATCTTTTTTAACTTTTCCTAATATTCATCGATAATACAGCCCTCTTTGTGCCATAAGTGGCATGAAAAGAGGGCAGTGTTAACCAGGTAAACTGGAGAATTTGACATGCACAAAACTCAAGAAAGTTGTCTAGATTCCTGATCAAAGCTAAATTAAATTCACTTAAGCTAAGCCAGGACTGTCAGGAAACTTTACCTAAAGTTTCCAGCTAATTTAATCAAAACTCAGAAAGACATTAGGACACAAACAAACTGGCAGCTGTTAACTGCAAAAAGTAACGGTCATGTTTCTTTCTGAAACAACCAATATCTTGTTTCCAGGCTCATAATTTTGCAATGTATAATATTTTGAACAAGGGGAACAAATGGGTATATATGAAAAATTACTGAAATTCCGAAACAGATTTATTGAAACAACTGTTGTTTTACACTAAGATGCAGCATTCCATTTTCAAAAAATTACACATATAGCAAACATTATGAGCCAATGATACACTTGAATTATTTTGAACTGATACATACTCTGGATCATTGGCAAGATCATCGTACATCATCACAACGATTCGTTCATCTGGAATACCATGATCATGCATGATCTGATAAGCATGACACGTGTCAGCCTAAAACATGTGAAGCAGTGCACATAATTCCCATAAAAATGGATTATGCAGCATGCTTAATGATGGAACTTAAGCAACATCGAGCCTGGTCAGTATATAAGTGGATCAGGAACACTGTTTCTATGTGGTTTTATCTGTCACATTGGCTTTAGCTATTTATTCCGGGGAATATATGTATACTCAAATGAGAGTGGCTAAACTAGTTCTGCCAGTTGATTAACAAGGGTCTCATTTTAGTAAATTATTGCTAATGAGCAAGGTCCTGATCCAGCCACAAGCATTCAACATCTGCCAGTGAATGCTGGATCCTAAGATGTACTATGACATATCGTAACATGTTTTTAACAACTCTTAGTCAGAACAACAGCAGTATAATAGAATAGTACAAAGTAATGCAAGGTGACAATAACCAATCTGGTGCACAGCGAATTTTCAAATGGTGGGCAATAAAAGCACTACCATACTGTGGCACAGTTTTTTCCTCTTTGAACATTCAAGATTACTTTTTACTTAGATTCAAATGCACTCTTAACATTTTATTGAAGTATTTAAATGCCGTGAACTAAAGATGTTATTAAAATTATTGTCGAAAGAGTTTGCTTTTACTGTATAGTCACATCAATTTCTAATTTTTTTTTAGTTAAGCACATGTGCATCCAGCCGGCCATCTAACTAATACAACCAAATAACAATTAACCAGCCAGCCAGATAATGTTGTCTGGTTCTTTGGGTGTACAAGTTTCATTATATATGTAATGTTAAAAAAATATAGGAAGTAGTTCACTGTCAAGTTTTTTAATGATTGAAAACGAGATGTCAACTTGTCACAGGCTAAATGTGTCTTTAATAACCAGTACAAAAGCGCCAAAATGAAACAAATGTAGTGATTTTCAGAAACACTAAAGAAAAGATTGCAGTTGTTAAAAACTTTGACAAGAGTTGAATTACCTGATGCCGATAGTTATACCACTCATTACTACCTGCAACTAATAACGCCCAGTGGACTCCGTCATTGTTTTCCACAGAATTGTTTATAACACCAGCAAAAGCTAGGGAAAGCAAAGAAAACAGGATAACCACTTTTACCGACATCGTGACAAGTGTAGACAGACGGTAAAGCGGCGTTTCCAAGTACATCATCGCCACATGACTCTCATTAACGTGTCAAAGGTCCCTGGATCAAATTAAAATAGCAGGGTAAGAGAGCAGTACTTACATACGCCGTTACATAAATACGCTGTGTTTGCACCACAGCAATTATTTGCGTATACAAGAAATAGGCAAAAAAAAAGAGATAGACTCACTATTGCACCAAGTCTTGCGAGAAACAAGCCAAATAATTAGTGAAGGAAAATTACTTACCCCTAAAACACATGACGATGAGCTCGCAAGCAATCTGCAATCTCTTCAGTAAACACTGAGCAATCGTCAGCTGATTAACCTAGCTGCCCTAGCGGTTAGCCCCCGTGAAATTATGCGCCAAAGTGCTTTTGCACGTACTTTGCTATGCACAATCGACTGTCGAGTTTCACAGCTCTCACTAGATGTTTTGGTGCCTTTGCCACGACCGAGTCTGGCGAACAACCATTTATCGTGAAGTTTGTTTGAAGTCGACCAGCATAAGCAAAATTACATTTTCTCAAAAAAGCAATATCCCATTCACACAATTGCAAATAGTGCACAAAAGAAAATGGATTAACATTCCTTGTTGCTTGGAAGCTCAGTAAACTCATTTTTAAGTGGCATTTATGTAGTATACGGACGCGGAATAGCCTGTGGAAAACATCAATAGGAAATAACTGCAGAAAAAGAATAACGCGTACTCAGGCTGCATTAAAAATAATATAAACCGATTTATCTATTCCGCATCCGCATGCTACATAAACTCCACTTAAATCTACAATGAATAGGCCCACGTAGATGGCAACACCCCACCATTGCCATTTCAGTTTTTTTTTGAAATATAAAAATAATTATAGCCAAATACATTTATTTCACTATCAGAAATTTGTGGGTTTTGTTCCCGCTACACAAAATATATCAATGTTGCTATTAGGTCTGTAATCTTGCTGTTAGGGCAGAATTTGGAGTATACCCAGTTTATATATTTATAATTAAATTAATGGTGAAATTCTGGTTGCATATATTAGAAATGCCTGAAGATAGTTTAGTACTTAATGTATGTGTGAAGGCCTAGATATGAATGTACTATACTTAGGTTACATGCATTAGGAAAATATTATGTAAACTTGGCCTTACCATGTTTAGGAGAACGGATGTACTTTCAGCAAAAGCAAGCAAATTCATTCAATCGAAAAGAAATTGTGCAGTAATTATAATAGTTATTTTGTAAATGCTATCCATAATTATAGTGTCGTCCAAAGGACTCTAATAAACTAAGGACGTATAGACAGTTCAAATCTGAGTATAAACTCGAAAATCATATTTTGATTATTGGTGCTCCTAGGGCACACAAGGAAAACTACACAAAATTCCGTGTTAGCGCGCAAAGATTACAAATTGAAGCTGGTCGATATACCAGGCCAAAAACACCTGTTGATATGAGAATGACTACTTTATGTAAGAATGGGAGCACGGAATATGAATTTCACTTTAGTATGTAATGTTGTCAAGAAAGTAATGCGTTCAAAAATCAAATATCAGATATCTTTCCAGAATTCTCATCCATGTGTGATATTGATGAATTTAAATTTTTAAGCAAACGTAGAGATGTGGAAGTTAAGAAAGTGTTGATTAACTATGTGCATAAAATTTCATCAATCCGTGATTCTAAATTAAGAGGTGCGGACTAATTTTGCAAAGATTTAATGTATTCAATCAGCACTGTGATATATATGTAGATATACACATAGATGTTTGTTATAAATTATGGTATATTTTTTAATCAAACACGCTTAAAAAGAGCCCTGTATTTGTAGGGACGTGTTTCTGTGCGCGTTGTTTTTTCAAGTATGTGATTTGTTAATTGTATTTGCGTTCATGTTTTGTAAAATAAAATGTTCATTATATTATCAACTTTTGATGTTTTTATAATAATGACGGTTTAGACGGTTTTGATAATGAACTTTTAGCGTTTAAATGTGTTGTGTTTAATCGTTCGATATTTTTAAACTCAGACGTAGCTTCGAAATTTTCACGAATATGCTCATTTAAATCTGAATTTAAATTGCAAGATATATGGGCTGGAATCCGGGAAATGTATACTACCTATAGTAGTGTAACAGTTGAAAACCGTCTCCACCCAGCACTAGCTATAACAAAGAGATAGAACAGGAGATTGTTAGTGGTTGTATCATACAGCAACGTATCATGCAGAACAGACTTCAGTACTACTGCTGTGAAAAGAGATAGAACAGGAGATTTTTAGTGGTTGTATCATACAGCAACATATCATGCAGAACAGAATTCACTACGACTGCTGTGATTTCATTAAGAGAAAGTTTCGGAGTGCGCAGTAAGTTTGGTATTCCGAAAGTTTCTTACATAACTTAACCGAAAAGTTATAGAGATTCATATTCTTGAGTTTGCGTCTTTTCTGTTGCTTATTTCTTCTCATTGTTGCTGTTGCTTGTTTGCTTCTTGCTTGCTCCTTAGTTGTGATCATCATCATTATTTTCATTGTCGTTTTGTTGCTATTGCTGTTGTTGCTTTGCAGTTATCAACCATTACTGTTTTGTTGTTGTTGTTGTTGACTTTTTTTGCTGTTGTCATTCCTATCGTTAGTATTGCTAATGTCATCATCGTTGTTGCTGCTGCTGTTGTTATTGTTGCTGTTGTTACTGTTGTAGTTGCAGTTGCAGTTGTTGTTATTATTGTCGTTGCTGTTGTTGTTGTTGTTGTTGTTGTTGTTGTTGTTGTTGTTGTTGTTGTTGTTGTTGTTACTGTTGTAGGTGCAGTTGTTGTTATTGTTGTTGTCATTCCTGTCATCATCCTCGTCGTCCTCGTTGTCTTTGTCTTTGTCGTTGTCGTTTTCATTGCCGTTGCTGTTGTTGTTGTTGTTGTTTTTTGCTGTTGTTATTGTTATCGTTGTTATTGCTGATGTCATCATCATCGTTGTTGTTGTTATTGCTGTCGTCGTTGTCGTTGTCGTCGTCGTCGTCGCTGCTGCTCAGGAAAAAATTGAAATTAGTAAAAAATTTTAACGCACAAAATTTTACAACAATAATTTTAAACTGGTGCATGCGCAGCGTAATAATGAGATGAGGCGAGGCGAAGCGAGCTTGAGTGAGGTGAAATAAGATACTACATGCGAAATACGGTCAAATGAAGTGGGAGAGGTTAAGGTGAGGTCAGGTTAGATGAGGTAATATGGGACGAGAAGAAGTGAAATGAGATAGGATGGGACGTGATGTTTCCCGAGGGAGAAGAAAGCACTTATCTTGCTCAAGGGACCTAGTTAATGTTATTTCATTCAAAATCAACATTTGTGTTTTTACTGCTGACGTACATTATGAAGCGCAAATTGAGCGCCGTGGCTGCTCTTTTCACCATGTTTACATAATACTGAATGCCTGACGGTAATGATGCACATATTTGGCTTCAATTGTGTATGCTTCTGCTGCGCGGCTTCTTGTGCAGGCTTATCACTCATCCAGTGAGCGATTTTCTCGTTATAAAAGTGCGCCTTCATAAAGCTGACATATCTTGGTAACCATGACTGCAGAAGGAATAGATAAGCAACAGTAATAAACGTCGTGAAAGCGATAATTGTATGAAAATACTCAGTGCAATGTATATATACAGCTTCATCAGGCAAATCGCGCGTTACTTAACTTCGAGTTGGGAGACCCATTGAAAATTGTCGGATTTTGATTACTACTTCATCTTTTTTTCAATACAGGTAAAAGTAATTAATAAACTAATGAATGAAATGTCTGTGTTTTTTCACGTAGGAAATGTTTATCTAAAAGGTGCATAGATCTACATGTTACTACTACTGAATCAGAATTCATCAGTAAAATGGTATTACATAATTTGACAACTTTAAAAGAAGCCTTGATGAAGTTGAATAAAAGTTAATATTTTGTCGCAAGTCTTGTTCATCGTATTCGCATTGGAAGTCGTTCAATTTCACTCCTGCTAGAACTTTTTGCAAAAACGTTTAGTCGCTTTTTTCCTTGCTTTTGATATTACGCTTACATAACTTTTCAAAAGCATAATCTGTTTAAAAAAAACGCATTCCTTGTTTTTGTATTTGCACTGTTTGGGCTAATATTAACATTATCCATAACGTCTGTGAAAAAATATAACATTTTCATAGTTATACTTTACATCACTCTGTTTTGTAAGTTATATAATACGTATAATGTGAGTAATTAATGCTGACCATGCTCACGTTTGTTCTTTTATTAATTCATTTCTGTAATAGTACCACAATGTTCAAACCTACCGAGTTAGCGTTACGGTTAGGTGCACAAACTTTGGCCACTCGTCTATTTTCTCTTCCCTAATGCAATAAAATTCTTCAATATTAGTTTTTTGTTGATTAATTAATAAATTAATTGAATTTTGCGATTTTTAATTCATTATTAAATGAAAGTCGACTGTCTCATTATTGTAAGAGACAATTAGGTGTAAGCTAGCTGATAGACCACTTTCGTATTTAAGGATTGTTCTGACTATATGAATATTGCACATTCTAAATAATAAAATTACCAGGTAAAAACTGATAAGTTATTTTATACATTTTTGACGATTATCTTAGCATTCAATAGCAGAGCACTAGGCTTTGTCAATTAAAAACACCCGGAAGTTTGCACAAATTAGTAAGGCTGACGCACTCAATAAGTAAACAACGAAGGCGGAGAGATGAAAATGAGGTAATAGCAGCCTTGGCACGCGAAATATGTAGACCTGTATAATGAAATCAAATCCCATGAATGTCAACACAATAATGCTATACAGTGTAAATTTGCCGAAAATTCTAGTTGTAATTCTAAAACTCGTCATGTAAATTGCGGCCATATTGGACGTGTTTGAATTGACTCCATAATCAAAATTAATCACCTGAATGACCACTAGCACTGTGCAAAGTTTCATGCTTTTGAATTAAAATGAGCATTTTTTCATCATTCTGGTAGACTAAATACCAATTCATTTTGGTCAAATGGCGGTCATCTTTTTTGACGTCATAGTTAGACCTCAAATTTCGCCCTAATTTAGATATGTTAGTCTCTGGACCAAATACTACAAGAAAACACCAAAAAACGCTTTCTTGCATTTTTTCGGGGTAATTCAGTAAATTGGCCCTACTAATGTGCTAGAATTTTGGTGTAAAATTTTGGGTTCTATACAGTATCACTAAAATTATTTATAAACGACTGCATTATTTAATTAATTATATTTTTCGGGGTAATTCAGTAAATTGGCCCTACTAATGTGCTAGAATTTTGGTGTAAAATTTTGGGTTCTATACAGTATCACTAAAATTATTTATAAACGACTGCAATATTTAATTAATTATATAGTATTAATTTATTATTGTGTTGTGTTTTACAATTATATTGTGTTTTCAAGGTGTAATTTTTTCTTTGTTTGCAATGTGAATTGTGTTGTAATGTGCATGGGTTGTCCAGTTTAAATCTCGCTTGGCTTTTCAATCTTGATGGTTTCAATCTTTTCAATCAACGTTTTTAGGTAAACTTTAATCTCATAAATCCTCTGTACAATCGCCGTTTCCCTTACATTAAAACTTTTTATTTGTAAAAGTAACACTCTATTTTACCTCACATTTTCACTATATTCCAGCTATTCGGTTACCTCATGCATTGTTTTGTAATTTGTGAAAAATTTTGCCGTCACCCGAAACCACTAACGTTTCCTTTTCGACCTTTCCTTTTTTTAGTTTCCACGTGAGACAGATGTCGCATGCTGTCAAAAGACTACGCAGTTACAAGCCACTTTCTAAATTAGTTTTCTTGAGGGTAGAAAATAATGAGGTAAATGTTTCTAAGTTATTCTCAAAGGCAGCCAGGACAACTGAAAACTATGAAGCAGTCCCTAAGCAGGAACAACTTTTTTATTGTTATGTTATTATTCTCTGGTTTTACGTAAATCATTTCAAACAAGTCAGTGGCCACTCGTTGTAATTTGCTGCAATACGAAAGCCTGGAAAAATAGAATTCTTGCTGGTTGTAAATAATTTGCTAGTAACCACTAGGATGAACTTGAAACAGGTGAAGTTGTAGTTAACAGGGAAACAAGTTTCTAATAAGGAACTTTACACATAAGAGGCCCTGGAAACCTGGATTTATAAGCAAAGTGTCTGTATTTAGGGTTAAATGTCCAGGGAGAAATATAAGAAAAAAAAACAAGAAAATGCTTACTACAACCCAAAAGTCGGCATTTAGAAAAATCCTGTTTATCGGTTTAAGTATTAAGTAGTAATGTTTTCCTATTTTTTGCTGATTATCAATTTCTGTTTTTAGAAGCAAAGTTAAACATGAGTGAGAAGTCACTTGAATATGAGACCTATGGTGACTACAAGGCTGTTCGACATACTGCAATTGTGAGTCCAATTCTGTATATACGCGACCGATTCATAATTGTGTCGCCAAACTTTGGGTTCTTCAGAGTAGCGCCTTCGTTAAGTAAAACTGGTTTAAATGCAGCAGAAAGGCGACAACAATTGCACGACAAACTGTGGGAAATGACTCGCTCCTTGTCCATTGACACAGAGGAATTAGAAAGACCCGTGAGCAAAATGGAAGAAGCTTTTGCGAAAAAAATCGAAACGATAGAAAAAGAAAAACCCAGCGAGGAAGCGGCTTCCCGCAGGGAGGAGCGAAGAGCTAGTTGGGAGAAGTATAAGGACAGTACCTCCTTTTCTATAAGCGAAGATGTAAACTACAAATTTGGTTCTATGATTCTGTCAGAGGGTGTTTTTGTTGTCGATGAAAGTATTAGTTCAGTATCAAACGAAGATGGTAGCTCAGATGGCACTGATCGTCAAATGATGGTTACTCCCTCTATACAAATAACCAAAACTTATATGCCAGCGGTGGATCAGACATTTCCGACAATTAACCGGGGATTAAGCCCAGTTTCAGAGCTGAAATCCAACCCCAGCACCCGATCTGCCTCCCCGTGTTCTAGCTCATCAGTGAAATCTGCCCAGAAGCCATTATCAGCTAATAAGCTTGCGGTGAAGGCAGATATAGAGCAGAACAACCGTCCAGAAATTAGAGAAATGAAGCCAGTTTATACTCGCTCAGCCAGAAAGAAAGAGCTAAAGAAACCTCAGTCAGAATCATTCCGTACAGGTGTGAACGGAACTGCTTGGAAGAAAAAAGAGCTAAATAACTGAAAACCGAAATACTTGTATTATAAGTTGTGTATATAAATAAATGTAAATTGTATTTGTAATAATGGTCTAATAAGTTAATAATTAAACATCGCCACAATTGAAAACTTGTTTCATAAATTTGTGCCAGAAAACAAGGAAAATCAACTTGGTTGAACAATTTTTTTAGTTTGGACACAGTATAAACATTTTATTCACAAACTTATTTTTACTACATTAAGGAAAGTTCAAGAATCATCCCCTTATTAAAATTAACTCAACTTGTATACAAATAAGATGGTCTCACACTTGAATTGAATTGAACTTTTTATTGTAGAAGCAAAGTTTCGTATTACAGCATGTATACATGGACGATAATAATAAACACGTGTCACTATATCAAAGAAAAATTAAATAGTACAAGCAATGCAAATTACGGCTATATAAACAGAGTCCATAGTAAACAGAGTTTATGACCTATTCCTATACAAGGGTCACTGGATTCGACAGTCGCCATGTATAATATTTCGAATTCAGTTATTTTGAGACTTCTGTGAGTAAATTCAAAGAAGAGAGGGTCTCTTAATAATAACTTCAAAATAAGAAAGCAAATTTATGCTGACACATACGTCTAGTAGAAAAATCCGTCCTATGGATAGTTTTATAGTAATCTAATACTCGTGTTGTAAGATAATCTTATATCACGGGGAACCACGAAGAGCAATAATAAACAATCGAATTCTAACAAAAACACCTAACGTTTGTTTCACAGGGTTACTACAGAAAAAAATCCTTATTAATTCATTAGAACGGGCGTGAAAGAGGCGATGACCCATTTGTCATCCATATTATCTGATGGTGTGAGGAATCCAGGTAAAAAAGTTACAGGCAGGTAAAAAAATCACAGAAAAAGTCAAATGGCAAAATGGTACAGGCAAAAAGAAGTAACCTTAACACTAACCCTAACCATAGCCAAAATTAATTGTTTTTTCCTGTAATGTTTTGCCTAGCCAAAATTGTGACTTTTTCCATGACTTTATTACCGGTCGCCCGGGGTGAGATAAACTATGTATTTTTCTTTCGTACAAAGTTTATGGAATTTTGATTCAGTTTGACTTTGCCAAGTTCAAAATCTCCAGATCCAGTAGATTTAACAGAAACAATTTTCATCTTTTCAAATTCGTAACAGTGTCGTGTTCATGGTCATATCAATAGTCTGATATATGTTTACTAACTACTGAAGAACGGAAATAGTAGAAACAATTAGACATATGTCGTCAGCATACATCAAATGATTTGTATATACTTCCTCAATGAAGTATCCCACGTTCAAACCACATAGTCTTTGACTCAGTTCATAGAAACACAAGTTGAAATATATGGGGACAATGAGCTGCTTTGTCTTAGTTCTTTGCCCTCCTGGAACTCATTAGATATAAGCTTACCCCCACCTCATATACACTTGTTGCTTCACATACAAATTGTATAAGATTCGAATAACTATTTTCATAGAGGAACCTACCTGCAGCACCTACAGAATCATGTTGCTTCTGATTACCTAAACATATACAGGGTCGCGCAGAAAACGTTCTCTATTAACTCGTGATCCTTCATCCTTAAAAACGCAGTACCTACGATTTCAGCATCAATTCAGTCACATTGTGATTTAAGCTTTTACTTACAATAGCTAAGTCTAAACACTCTCGAATCCGGCTTACTGATGCTGTCCGTCTAGTGACTCATGGCTGAAGCGATTCAGTAAACACTCCTTTGAAGCCAAGACATAATTTCTAAAAATAACAATTGATGGTCTGCGTGCAAGACACGCGCAAATTGCTTCAGTTTGTCCGGGTAAACCTGGCATTCTAAAGGCATCTTTAACAAATTTGTCTCATTAAGAACTATAAAATTGATTAGCAATACTTACTGATCAGCATTTCCTAGTTTGCAAAGAAATTGAGGCACAAACGAACCATATCAGATTGTAGTTTTTGTTGTTTTTAACTGATGTTGTGAAAAATTAAAGCGATAAAAAACGTTTCAGATTGTGCTCATTCATAGCGTAAGTTTTATCAGCAACAGTGTTTCTCTTGTGTTTGAAACAAAGAGGAGCACCTGCCATTATTACCAAAAATATTTAGATTACTGCTTTGGTTGTACTTAATTAATTTGCATGTTGTAAAATGTAGTTTGCTGGTGAAAGAATCTGAATATGAATTTGAAATTTAAAAAATAAATTAAGTCTCTCTCTCTCTGTCAGGTAAATCAATAGACTTTATAGACTTTACGCAAAAAAGTGACGACTATATATATATATATATTCGGGTACTGACTTCAGAGCGCGTTGGTTATTGTTGTTGGTTAGGCCTATAGATAGTTAATGGTCCTCTATCTATAGGTCCTTATAATTAATAACGACTTTAAGAATTGGTAGAGAAATTTATTCCTCGCACGTTTGCCTCATATTAATGTCTTCAAGTACTAGAAGGCATTGAAGGCACTCCAGTACTTAAACTCCAAATAGAAATAAGCCAGAAATTTGGTTTAAAGCACAACAAAAACTCTTCATTAATAAAACTTAAAAAAATTATCTTAAAATTTTATATCACTTATAGGGCTTGCGTTAACAGTAACACAGTAAAAAACTTGTAAATTTAAACTCCCGTGATTACAGTTTGATGCAGCAATTTTAATGCAGCAATTGAAAAAATAATCATAGCATTCATGAGTTCATATTCTTTTATATTGTCAATAAGATCTATAATGTGTTTTTAAAGGAAAGAACAAGTCACTCAGTATGTTGAGTTTATTTTACTGTTATCACTTAAATTTGGAAAAATATAACAAAGAAATTTGCACAAAACTATCTATAATGCATAAATTTAAAATATACTAGTGCTGAAAAAATCTTCAGATGTGGAGGTTGCCGCCGTTCACTTCGAAGTTATGACGTAACTGGTGGACGTCGTGACTTTCCGAAAGCACGCGCTGCTTCAACTGATTCAAACTTCTGCAGTTTACCTAATGTTCACGCAAAAATATTACAAAATTACTTAAATTAGATATCTAATTTTTTGCAAACATTTATTATACTTTTGTCAAAGATTGACAGTGCCGTATTATTACTAAATCCTTCTAACATTTATCCCGAACGTTGAGTCTAACTTTCCAGAAGACATGGCCTTTCCCTTAATCACGCTGGGATGACGATGCACTACCGCTTTACTATTGAAGATGATGATGATAACCCCATTATTTACACACACACGCACGCACGCACGCACGCACGCACGCACGCACGCACGCACGCACACACGCACGCACACACACACACACACACACACACACACACACACACACACACACACACATATACATATAAATGCAAGGCTACTATTTGCAGACCGATAATTTTGCGCTGTATCATAACATACTGTTTTACTAGATGGAGACAACGTTTTAAAATATTAAGAATTTTCTTTTTCAGTTACATAAGTCTCTCAAACAAGTGAGTATAATGCTTAGTAATACAACTTTGCATGGAAAGCTCTTTGGGATACACTTTAAAATTCCATTTTCTTTCCTTTTGAAAACTACATTTTTAACATTTTTAAAAATCCATCAAAATGGATCCTGCTAGGTCAACCAGGTGTCCACCATTTCCGCCATCACCATAATCGCGATTCTGTAGTTCTTGTTAAAAATGTTTTATTAGAATTCAACCTACACTTGTAGCTCAACAATGCTGTGCTTTTGTTATAATGTTAACATTACGTGCTTTTGTCGTATGGCGAATTGGATTACTTCAGTCTATTAACACTGATAGTATTTCACCAGGTCATTTACAGCTAGCACTCACAGCAGCGGCCAGATAGGGCATTATAGTTAATTCTGCTTCATGTCACGGTATGATCGACAACACACGCTGACGTTCAGGGTTCAGCAAAGCAACAACGTTGTGTTTGCACCATGTGGTCACGTAGGGTTCGTTTTGATTTATTTTGTTTCAACTTTTTGTTACTTAGTGGTGTTACTTGGCTTAATCACAAATCCCCTTTTTACCAGTAGCATTAAATTTGTCATTATTTGTGTGCAGTTGTAGTTCTCCTTCCCTGTGTATATACGATGGTAACCTACTGTACACCTAGTTTAATTTTTCAGAAAGCTTTAATGATATTGATCTTAACACATGCATCGCGTCAAAATGTTTTTCTGTGTGCTCGGCAGTAATTCGTTCAGTTTTGCTCGTTTTATATGGCACCTCCTGTTACACAGTTATTACGTGATAAAAATTTTACATTTTTTGCACGTTTATGTTGTAAGAAAGTCGATGGTAATAAACAAACGAAGTAAAAACTTGTGACACAGCTTCACTAGTACATTAGCTAGTTTTACTATACTTGCTGTAAGACTGAATGACTGGGGGACGGTCAGACAGAAGGGTTGACAGACTCTGGCGTAAAGTCACCACAGGAAGCTGCTTAGCCTTGAGCTCAGAGTGGTGCTTCTCTGACTATAATGCACTTTTGGGTAGTTGTACGGTAATGCACGGTTATGTGGGTAATACGCCACTATTATAATGAGATATAGTTCTGTCAAAGCAATTAAGTCTAAGCAAAGAAAGGAAAATGATCGAGATCCATACTTTTGATAATTTTCCTTTCTTGAAACTAATGAGTGTTTCTGGGTAATGTCATGTTATGAAAACTAATATTACGCGTAGTCACATCAGTAACAAGCCAGTTTAAAGGGAGAATAGAATACTAAACCACTAATTAAATAAAAAGAAAATGAAAAAGAAAAGCGAAGCGAAAAGAAAATAACCACCTATACTTGCGAAAAATGTATTTCAGGTTCTGAATCCACTCTATCGAATTTCTTTGTAGAACAAATGAAAATTATCTTACTAATGCGATTCTGCAGATCCGACTCTATCTGCACTTTTTTATTTCATCGGATTGCTATCGCTTTTTAGCCTCGCAAAATGATGAAGATACTTTCATTGGCGATTTTACCTTGAGCTCTTTTTTGTGAAGCCTAGTAAATTGTGTCTACTTTTAGAATCCATTTCTTTTGTGTATTCACTGTTCATGCGAATAAGGTTTAGTTTGACAAAATGTCAGGTACATTATTGATATCTGTTGACAATAATGATGCTATTTTCAGCATGTGACAGTTCGCTAATGCTAGCATTTCTTCTTATTAAGCCACCTTAATAACTACTTCTTTAAATAACAGCGCATTCAGGCATGCATTCTTATTTATGCCTGTCATTAGATGATATGTAATTAGCTGGATGGCTAAAAAAACAAATTACAGTACCTAGAGAGTCATAAATGACTCGTTGTTGTAATTATTCTACACGCAGTTTTAATTAAGAGCTGCTATAGCTTAAAAGATTGCATATTTGTAAGTAAAAATGACGTTTCACTGACGGGGTGTATAAGCTCTGTGGTATTTTCTGACATTTTATTGAAATCACAATTTTTGTTGCACGAGGCTCGACCCAAATCGTACTCATCTAGAAATTGCTCTTGTTGTTCTTGCTGAGATGCCTTTTGCGAATTTGCTATGGATCAACACGAAGCTTTTGGTGGAGTAGGGTTTTCTATCCGCCGCTTTGTGTTCAAGATGGCGGCAATAGAGTCATTTTAGTAGAACGTTCTCCCAGTTAGCAACAGATCGACATAAATACATAAACATATCGAGCAACAGAAATACACTAATCAGATTTTTTATCTGCATCATTAATTCAAGACGGTACTAATAACATTATTTTTAACAACTTAAAAGGCTCTACCAATTCACCACGTCACATCAACGAAACTTCATAGAACGGTACTACAACGAATTCTGCTTTGAGTGACTGAGTCGGATTTTCGCTTTGCCATTTTGAATTTAAGATGGCGGCATTGGCGTCTTTTTCTAATCCACGGTCTTTCGTTTAGCGATATCCTCGACCAATAGTTTGAGTCGCACTTGTCGAAAAAAGGCAGAAGTTGTTATGTGATGATTTTAACTTGCATTTTTTTGGTTAAGCTATTTTCAATATGTCTTTTATGTTTAATAAAAAGACTTATAATAATAATAATAATAATAATAATATGTCTTGTAGTTGAATGTGAATTTTTTACATGTATGTTTGTGATTAATGTTTGTAATGTGGTACCATGTTTATTGATATAAAGTTAAATAATAAAAGAGATAAAAATAGTCATAAATAATAATGAACGAGTGAGCAAACGATAAGCGCGTGAATAAATGTACGAACGAACGATCAAATGAATGAACGAACGAACATACGAACGAACAAATGGGCGAACAAACGAACAGATGGACAGACAAATAAATGAATGAACGAATAAATGATAGACGAATGAACAAGTATTTAAATGAATAAATAAACCAATGAATAAACAAACGAATTAATGGAATTAGTCACTGACTAGGAATGCGACCATTTTGTTTAAAGTGCTGCTTTCCTCAAAGTCAAAAAATCACTTTTTGGTTCGTACTGTTTTTTTCAATAGGTAGCAGCACATCATAACCATGATAACTGGTTAGGCAGCGTCAGTTTTGCTGAGTGAGTCATGCAGTTCTTCGGGTTTGAACAGACGATACAAAACGTGTGTTTTTAGTTACAGCGCAATGCCAGCATCGATTGGATAATTTGTTATTGTTGTCAGTTGAGTACAGTTATTTCAGAAATGCTCTAAATAAAATCCTAATTAATTTTTAGAGCTTAGGAACGAATAATGGCAAGAGGCAAAAAGTTCTGTTTTTGGCCCAGAAGCATTACAAGTTACAAATTAGATAGTCGTAAGATTCAAATGTATAAAATATTTAATAAAATTAATAAGTTAATCTGCTACTGCTGCTAAATCTACACAATATCTACATGTCCTGATATGCTTGATAATGAACTAGATTCCGGTCGTGCCAGTAGCCGTAACGCTCCTATGCTCCCATAATTTTACCACCGCCGAAGTAGTAAATGGGTGTATAATCACCAGCTTTTGGGCGATTCCATCTGTTACACTGCCCCCCTATATACATATATAAGTACTAGTTCCCCTTCACTGAAACGGTAAAGAGATCACTACGCTGATCGTTCTCATTCAACTTTTCTTATTGTTATAGATTTCTGCAAAGTTCACATTTACACACAATCGGACAGTCAGTAACTGGATTAAACACAAGCAAAAAGAAAGATTGTAATTGAGCAATTTTAAATACATGAGCCGGAAATATATCTTTGCAGACCACCTCTGTCACGACCATTTGTCTAAGGTCACGCCTACTCTGGTTATAGGCTTAAGCTCAGTATTGCAAGAATGCGCACCTATGCACATATTTTAAGTAAATCAACACAACACGTATCTGTCTATTCTTCTGTGTAACCCACTGCAACAGTATTAATATTGACTCTCTTCTTTGTCTAAAACTCGTAACCATTTTATTTGCCTTCACATTATTTTTCTATTTTTTGTGATAATCGCAGCCTTATCATGTTCTTCATCAACTAAGAGTAACGAAGTCTATGTACTTCGACTGAGTCTAATACCATGTCTCGATATTTGTCAAGTGACATTTTTCACGCAAGTGTCTATTAATTAAGCAGTCGTATCGACTTCAACGTAAACTATTGATTTGATATCGTAACAGTTATCATTAAATAATAGGAATTATGATGCGACACTGTACAGCAGCAGCGTGCCTACTGTCTAATTGCAACAATTTTTACTTCCAAATACTTACATACACATTTTTATTCAACAAACACGAATTCAAAGTAGATACAATTTTTTGTTAGACCTTAATACATTTTTAACATCTAATGCTCACTGCGGTTATTCAGTGGATGAATTGCTGGCATAAAAAACATATGGTTTGCAGAAATAATATAAACAGTATTTTAAATAATTACAGTCAATAACAAACGACATTAATGTTATTATGAGCTGCTTTGTTTATTAGGTGGGTATTACTAGCTGTGAAACTGATAGGATGTGTTTTTCATACGCTCTTACAGCGCTTGTACGCTGTAGAAACGTACGTTTAAGGCGAAGTTTTTACTGCGCCCGCACAGACACGGACTTTTTTTGAGTGACTCGCACGGAAAAAATTAGAACACTAGCGCACCTTTGCAAATCATTCTTTTGCCTGTTTGTCGTTTCCATTGCGTCCGCACAGAAAGCCACGTACTCACACGGATCCACACTTTAATTGCCAAACCTTTTTTGTGTGGACGGACAAGTTCATTTTCGTAATGGAGGACGAACAAATCACACACGCTATACAAATTAGACCAGCTCTAAATGACAAAATAAAATCGAAAATAGTCACTGGGACTTGACAAGGCAACTTGGGTCGAAGTAGTCTTTGAAGTTATCACTGAAGGTAGAATATATGCATGTATGTATATCAGTTTTGTTGTTATTTTAACGTTTCTGTAAATGTAGGCCTGATTTTGTGATTCTATTGTGCAAGCATTTTTTTCAATTTGTAGCATATATTCAATTGCATAGTTGTGCTATTATAGCGGAGAAAATTACGATCTTCAAAACATTGTTAGCTTTATAATAAAAGCCATTTTTATTTGAAGTGAATACAACTAGTCTTTTTAAATTACGCTAGAAAACGCACGAAAAATTGCAATATATACGCGTGCAAAATCAAAAAGGTACAGTAGATATTTTTAAATCTTCGCATAAGATTGCATTGAAACTGCCATTGCTTGCTTTCACCACCAACTACCAAGTGAAAAGTAGTAAAGTTAAAGTCGACCAACAGGGCACTGAGCCAGCAGGAGAAAGAAAGAAAGACGAGAAATAAAAGAGAATAAAATATTGAAATATTGAGTTTACCCAAAAACGATGGTGTCGCTTCCTGTATCGCCTCCTTGCCTTTTTCTTTTACCACCACAGCAAAATAAAAACCTTTCTAGCAGAAAGTATCATGTCTACAATTTCGCGCTAAAATTTTGGCGTATTTATGACGTGTTGTATGGAATGAGAACGGTTGCAATGGGAACAACTTTTGCGAACGTAAAACGTGCGGGCAGAAAAGTCCGAGTCTGGAAACGTTAAATCACTCTAGTAAATGCACCAACTACGAGAGCTAATTGTTTCTTGAGCATGCGAAGCTGAAAAAAGGATGCAGCTTTCAGATAAAATTTCCAATTTTTATGTGATTCTTGCTACTATAAGAAATTATCAGCTAGCCTTTCAGGAAGCGACATTGACGTTATTAATAGCCGCATGGAAGTGAATACTGTCAATGCCCAAAAGGTTAGAATCACAGATCGCCTCACCTACCTGCAACAAAGAGACTCTATTAATTTGTGCTGAGAACGACTCAGCGCAAAAAAATCAAAAATAAAGGCCTTAGTAGAGAGGGAAGTTCGTATTGCCTAAAAAAATGGTATCAGTAGAAAACAGACTTTGAGGTAAAATTACATCGCCAGTGGCTGGGAAGTTTCTAGCGTGAAAGAAGAGTTAAAAATATAATCAAATAAAGGACTTATATAGTACGATATCTTTAGTTGAATCAGTCAGTTGATTTAAGGGCGCCCCTGTAAAATGCACCAATTTGAAAACGTAATAGCGACCAATACGTGATCTTCAGGATCAAATGCATTATTTAGCAGCCATGATTTTTATTCGGTAAAGAGTAAAGATCCTCCAGTAACGAGGATCAAAGTTTCACTGATGCGCTCAGAATGTGATTTAAATTTATGTGGGATACTTTTAGGTGCGCCCTCTAGAAACGGTTCCAGTTTAAAAACTTAAGACTGACCAATAAGTGATTTCCAATAGACTATCAATGGATTCCAGCACTCAAATTGTTTGTACGCGAACTGTAATATAATATAATATAAACCTCTGTCAGATCCCGTAGTACAACGTAGTAACCTCACAACAATTTATGATAATTTTCTTTCTAATGTTATGCCAGGTTTAGGATTAGTCAATGCATACACTCTTTAGAATGTAGTTTGCTGGTGAAATAATCTGAATATGAATTTGAAATTTAAAAAATAAATTAAGTCTCTCTCTCTGTCAGGTAAATCAATAGACTTTATAGACTTTACGCAAAAAAGTGACGACTATATATATATATATATATTCGGGTACTGACTTCAGAGCACGTTGGTTATTGTTGTTGGTTAGGCCTATAGATAGTTAATGGTCCTCTATCTATAGGTCCTTATAATTAATAACGACTTTAAGAATTGGTAGAGAAATTTATTCCTCGCACGTTTGCCTCATATTAATGTCTTCAAGTACTAGAAGGCATTGAAGGCACTCCAGTACTTAAACTCCAAATAGAAATAAGCCAGAAATTTGGTTTAAAGCACAACAAAAACTCTTCATTAATAAAACTTAAAAAAATTATCTTAAAATTTTATATCACTTATAGGGCTTGCGTTAACAGTAACACAGTAAAAAACTTGTAAATTTAAACTCCCGTGATTACAGTTTGATGCAGCAATTTTAATGCAGCAATTGAAAAAATAATCATAGCATTCATGAGTTCATATTCTTTTATATTGTCAATAAGATCTATAATGTGTTTTTAAAGGAAAGAACAAGTCACTCAGTATGTTGAGTTTATTTTACTGTTATCACTTAAATTTGGAAAAATATAACAAAGAAATTTGCACAAAACTATCTATAATGCATAAATTTAAAATATACTAGTGCTGAAAAAATCTTCAGATGTGGAGGTTGCCGCCGTTCACTTCGAAGTTATGACGTAACTGGTGGACGTCGTGACTTTCCGAAAGCACGCGCTGCTTCAACTGATTCACACTTCTGCAGTTTACCTAATGTTCACGCAAAAATATTACAAAATTACTTAAATTAGATATCTAATTTTTTGCAAACATTTATTATACTTTTGTCAAAGATTGACAGTGCCGTATTATTACTAAATCCTTCTAACATTTATCCCGAACGTTGAGTCTAACTTTCCAGAAGACATGGCCTTTCCCTTAATCACGCTGGGATGACGATGCACTACCGCTTTACTATTGAAGATGATGATGATGTGCCAGTACACATATACATATAAATGCAAGGCTACTATTTGCAGACCGATAATTTTGCGCTGTATCATAACATACTGTTTTACTAGATGGAGACAACGTTTTAAAATATTAAGAATTTTCTTTTTCAGTTACATAAGTCTCTCAAACAAGTGAGTATAATGCTTAGTAATACAACTTTGCATGGAAAGCTCTTTGGGATACACTTTAAAATTCCATTTTCTTTCCTTTTGAAAACTACATTTTTAACATTTTTAAAAATCCATCAAAATGGATCCTGCTAGGTCAACCAGGTGTCCACCATTTCCGCCATCACCATAATCGCGATTCTGTAGTTCTTGTTAAAAATGTTTTATTAGAATTCAACCTACACTTGTAGCTCAACAATGCTGTGCTTTTGTTATAATGTTAACATTACGTGCTTTTGTCGTATGGCGAATTGGATTACTTCAGTCTATTAACACTGATAGTATTTCACCAGGTCATTTACAGCTAGCACTCACAGCAGCGGCCAGATAGGGCATTATAGTTAATTCTGCTTCATGTCACGGTATGATCGACAACACACGCTGACGTTCAGGGTTCAGCAAAGCAACAACGTTGTGTTTGCACCATGTGGTCACGTAGGGTTCGTTTTGATTTATTTTGTTTCAACTTTTTGTTACTTAGTGGTGTTACTTGGCTTAATCACAAATCCCCTTTTTACCAGTAGCATTAAATTTGTCATTATTTGTGTGCAGTTGTAGTTCTCCTTCCCTGTGTATATACGATGGTAACCTACTGTACACCTAGTTTAATTTTTCAGAAAGCTTTAATGATATTGATCTTAACACATGCATCGCGTCAAAATGTTTTTCTGTGTGCTCGGCAGTAATTCGTTCAGTTTTGCTCGTTTTATATGGCACCTCCTGTTACACAGTTATTACGTGATAAAAATTTTACATTTTTTGCACGTTTATGTTGTAAGAAAGTCGATGGTAATAAACAAACGAAGTAAAAACTTGTGACACAGCTTCACTAGTACATTAGCTAGTTTTACTATACATGCTGTAAGACTGAATGACTGGGGGACGGTCAGACAGAAGGGTTGACAGACTCTGGCGTAAAGTCACCACAGGAAGCTGCTTAGCCTTGAGCTCAGAGTGGTGCTTCTCTGACTATAATGCACTTTTGGGTAGTTGTACGGTAATGCACGGTTATGTGGGTAATACGCCACTATTATAATGAGATATAGTTCTGTCAAAGCAATTAAGTCTAAGCAAAGAAAGGAAAATGATCGAGATCCATACTTTTGATAATTTTCCTTTCTTGAAACTAATGAGTGTTTCTGGGTAATGTTATGAAAACTAATATTACGCGTAGTCACATCAGTAACAAGCCAGTTTAAAGGGAGAATAGAATACTAAACCACTAATTAAATAAAAAGAAAATGAAAAAGAAAAGCGAAGCGAAAAGAAAATAACCACCTATACTTGCGAAAAATGTATTTCAGGTTCTGAATCCACTCTATCGAATTTCTTTGTAGAACAAATGAAAATTATCTTACTAATGCGATTCTGCAGATCCGACTCTATCTGCACTTTTTTATTTCATCGGATTGCTATCGCTTTTTAGCCTCGCAAAATGATGAAGATACTTTCATTGGCGATTTTACCTTGAGCTCTTTTTTGTGAAGCCTAGTAAATTGTGTCTACTTTTAGAATCCATTTCTTTTGTGTATTCACTGTTCATGCGAATAAGGTTTAGTTTGACAAAATGTCAGGTACATTATTGATATCTGTTGACAATAATGATGCTATTTTCAGCATGTGACAGTTCGCTAATGCTAGCATTTCTTCTTATTAAGCCACCTTAATAACTACTTCTTTAAATAACAGCGCATTCAGGCATGCATTCTTATTTATGCCTGTCATTAGATGATATGTAATTAGCTGGATGGCTAAAAAAACAAATTACAGTACCTAGAGAGTCATAAATGACTCGTTGTTGTAATTATTCTACACGCAGTTTTAATTAAGAGCTGCTATAGCTTAAAAGATTGCATATTTGTAAGTAAAAATGACGTTTCACTGACGGGGTGTATAAGCTCTGTGGTATTTTCTGACATTTTATTGAAATCACAATTTTTGTTGCACGAGGCTCGACCCAAATCGTACTCATCTAGAAATTGCTCTTGTTGTTCTTGCTGAGATGCCTTTTGCGAATTTGCTATGGATCAACACGAAGCTTTTGGTGGAGTAGGGTTTTCTATCCGCCGCTTTGTGTTCAAGATGGCGGCAATAGAGTCATTTTAGTAGAACGTTCTCCCAGTTAGCAACAGATCGACATAAATACATAAACATATCGAGCAACAGAAATACACTAATCAGATTTTTTATCTGCATCATTAATTCAAGACGGTACTAATAACATTATTTTTAACAACTTAAAAGGCTCTACCAATTCACCACGTCACATCAACGAAACTTCATAGAACGGTACTACAACGAATTCTGCTTTGAGTGACTGAGTCGGATTTTCGCTTTGCCATTTTGAATTTAAGATGGCGGCATTGGCGTCTTTTTCTAATCCACGGTCTTTCGTTTAGCGATATCCTCGACCAATAGTTTGAGTCGCACTTGTCGAAAAAAGGCAGAAGTTGTTATGTGATGATTTTAACTTGCATTTTTTTGGTTAAGCTATTTTCAATATGTCTTTTATGTTTAATAAAAAGACTTATAATAATAATAATAATAATAATAATATGTCTTGTAGTTGAATGTGAATTTTTTACATGTATGTTTGTGATTAATGTTTGTAATGTGGTACCATGTTTATTGATATAAAGTTAAATAATAAAAGAGATAAAAATAGTCATAAATAATAATGAACGAGTGAGCAAACGATAAGCGCGTGAATAAATGTACGAACGAACGATCAAATGAATGAACGAACGAACATACGAACGAACAAATGGGCGAACAAACGAACAGATGGACAGACAAATAAATGAATGAACGAATAAATGATAGACGAATGAACAAGTATTTAAATGAATAAATAAACCAATGAATAAACAAACGAATTAATGGAATTAGTCACTGACTAGGAATGCGACCATTTTGTTTAAAGTGCTGCTTTCCTCAAAGTCAAAAAATCACTTTTTGGTTCGTACTGTTTTTTTCAATAGGTAGCAGCACATCATAACCATGATAACTGGTTAGGCAGCGTCAGTTTTGCTGAGTGAGTCATGCAGTTCTTCGGGTTTGAACAGACGATACAAAACGTGTGTTTTTAGTTACAGCGCAATGCCAGCATCGATTGGATAATTTGTTATTGTTGTCAGTTGAGTACAGTTATTTCAGAAATGCTCTAAATAAAATCCTAATTAATTTTTAGAGCTTAGGAACGAATAATGGCAAGAGGCAAAAAGTTCTGTTTTTGGCCCAGAAGCATTACAAGTTACAAATTAGATAGTCGTAAGATTCAAATGTATAAAATATTTAATAAAATTAATAAGTTAATCTGCTACTGCTGCTAAATCTACACAATATCTACATGTCCTGATATGCTTGATAATGAACTAGATTCCGGTCGTGCCAGTAGCCGTAACGCTCCTATGCTCCCATAATTTTACCACCGCCGAAGTAGTAAATGGGTGTATAATCACCAGCTTTTGGGCGATTCCATCTGTTACACTGCCCCCCTATATACATATATAAGTACTAGTTCCCCTTCACTGAAACGGTAAAGAGATCACTACGCTGATCGTTCTCATTCAACTTTTCTTATTGTTATAGATTTCTGCAAAGTTCACATTTACACACAATCGGACAGTCAGTAACTGGATTAAACACAAGCAAAAAGAAAGATTGTAATTGAGCAATTTTAAATACATGAGCCGGAAATATATCTTTGCAGACCACCTCTGTCACGACCATTTGTCTAAGGTCACGCCTACTCTGGTTATAGGCTTAAGCTCAGTATTGCAAGAATGCGCACCTATGCACATATTTTAAGTAAATCAACACAACACGTATCTGTCTATTCTTCTGTGTAACCCACTGCAACAGTATTAATATTGACTCTCTTCTTTGTCTAAAACTCGTAACCATTTTATTTGCCTTCACATTATTTTTCTATTTTTTGTGATAATCGCAGCCTTATCATGTTCTTCATCAACTAAGAGTAACGAAGTCTATGTACTTCGACTGAGTCTAATACCATGTCTCGATATTTGTCAAGTGACATTTTTCACGCAAGTGTCTATTAATTAAGCAGTCGTATCGACTTCAACGTAAACTATTGATTTGATATCGTAACAGTTATCATTAAATAATAGGAATTATGATGCGACACTGTACAGCAGCAGCGTGCCTACTGTCTAATTGCAACAATTTTTACTTCCAAATACTTACATACACATTTTTATTCAACAAACACGAATTCAAAGTAGATACAATTTTTTGTTAGACCTTAATACATTTTTAACATCTAATGCTCACTGCGGTTATTCAGTGGATGAATTGCTGGCATAAAAAACATATGGTTTGCAGAAATAATATAAACAGTATTTTAAATAATTACAGTCAATAACAAACGACATTAATGTTATTATGAGCTGCTTTGTTTATTAGGTGGGTATTACTAGCTGTGAAACTGATAGGATGTGTTTTTCATACGCTCTTACAGCGCTTGTACGCTGTAGAAACGTACGTTTAAGGCGAAGTTTTTACTGCGCCCGCACAGACACGGACTTTTTTTGAGTGACTCGCACGGAAAAAATTAGAACACTAGCGCACCTTTGCAAATCATTCTTTTGCCTGTTTGTCGTTTCCATTGCGTCCGCACAGAAAGCCACGTACTCACACGGATCCACACTTTAATTGCCAAACCTTTTTTGTGTGGACGGACAAGTTCATTTTCGTAATGGAGGACGAACAAATCACACACGCTATACAAATTAGACCAGCTCTAAATGACAAAATAAAATCGAAAATAGTCACTGGGACTTGACAAGGCAACTTGGGTCGAAGTAGTCTTTGAAGTTATCACTGAAGGTAGAATATATGCATGTATGTATATCAGTTTTGTTGTTATTTTAACGTTTCTGTAAATGTAGGCCTGATTTTGTGATTCTATTGTGCAAGCATTTTTTTCAATTTGTAGCATATATTCAATTGCATAGTTGTGCTATTATAGCGGAGAAAATTACGATCTTCAAAACATTGTTAGCTTTATAATAAAAGCCATTTTTATTTGAAGTGAATACAACTAGTCTTTTTAAATTACGCTAGAAAACGCACGAAAAATTGCAATATATACGCGTGCAAAATCAAAAAGGTACAGTAGATATTTTTAAATCTTCGCATAAGATTGCATTGAAACTGCCATTGCTTGCTTTCACCACCAACTACCAAGTGAAAAGTAGTAAAGTTAAAGTCGACCAACAGGGCACTGAGCCAGCAGGAGAAAGAAAGAAAGACGAGAAATAAAAGAGAATAAAATATTGAAATATTGAGTTTACCCAAAAACGATGGTGTCGCTTCCTGTATCGCCTCCTTGCCTTTTTCTTTTACCACCACAGCAAAATAAAAACCTTTCTAGCAGAAAGTATCATGTCTACAATTTCGCGCTAAAATTTTGGCGTATTTATGACGTGTTGTATGGAATGAGAACGGTTGCAATGGGAACAACTTTTGCGAACGTAAAACGTGCGGGCAGAAAAGTCCGAGTCTGGAAACGTTAAATCACTCTAGTAAATGCACCAACTACGAGAGCTAATTGTTTCTTGAGCATGCGAAGCTGAAAAAAGGATGCAGCTTTCAGATAAAATTTCCAATTTTTATGTGATTCTTGCTACTATAAGAAATTATCAGCTAGCCTTTCAGGAAGCGACATTGACGTTATTAATAGCCGCATGGAAGTGAATACTGTCAATGCCCAAAAGGTTAGAATCACAGATCGCCTCACCTACCTGCAACAAAGAGACTCTATTAATTTGTGCTGAGAACGACTCAGCGCAAAAAAATCAAAAATAAAGGCCTTAGTAGAGAGGGAAGTTCGTATTGCCTAAAAATGGTATCAGTAGAAAACAGACTTTGAGGTAAAATTACATCGCCAGTGGCTGGGAAGTTTCTAGCGTGAAAGAAGAGTTAAAAATATAATCAAATAAAGGACTTATATAGTACGATATCTTTAGTTGAATCAGTCAGTTGATTTAAGGGCGCCCCTGTAAAATGCACCAATTTGAAAACGTAATAGCGACCAATACGTGATCTTCAGGATCAAATGCATTATTTAGCAGCCATGATTTTTATTCGGTAAAGAGTAAAGATCCTCCAGTAACGAGGATCAAAGTTTCACTGATGCGCTCAGAATGTGATTTAAATTTATGTGGGATACTTTTAGGTGCGCCCTCTAGAAACGGTTCCAGTTTAAAAACTTAAGACTGACCAATAAGTGATTTCCAATAGACTATCAATGGATTCCAGCACTCAAATTGTTTGTACGCGAACTGTAATATAATATAATATAAACCTCTGTCAGATCCCGTAGTACAACGTAGTAACCTCACAACAATTTATGATAATTTTCTTTCTAATGTTATGCCAGGTTTAGGATTAGTCAATGCATACACTCTTTAGAAGATTAAAAAATCTAATTATGCTACGGTTAGATAACTGTTATATCGATTTTGTTTTATTATTCAGTCTCAGGTGAATGGAACGAACTATATGTAAAAAACTACGAGAAGGGTTGAATAATAAACGTTAAAATGCTTTGGTGGACTTGTGAATTGAGAGTGTTATGGAATAGTTACGCAGAAACCCAGAATTTAACTGTTAAGCAAAAAAGACATAAACGTCCAATTTGGTAAACGAATACATTGGAAACAGACGCAAGATAATCTTCTGAACATCCAGATCGAAAATAACACAGTATACTGGAAATTTATTGGCAAACTTGGGAAGAGAACGCAAAGCATAATTAACCTGGTCCTAAAATGCAATAATATTGGCGTGCGGGATATAATAATACTCGGGGTATATCACTCACTTGCAGTACGTTTAAACTATAACATGAAAGCATTCTTAATCAGTGACTGACTACATGGACGAAAACTAATAACCGATAGGCTGATGAATAGAATGGCTTCCGTGAAAGTTACTCATGTCTTGGTCGTTTATTCACGTTAACTCAAATTATTGAAACAAGGAAACAGCAATGGAAATCTATATTGTAACTTTCTTGAACTTTAATAAGACATACGATGTGATAAACCGATTTCTTCTGTAGCATAAATTTGAACTGTTGGGCCTGAATGGAAAATTTCTGGAGGCTTTGAAGTCGTATTACAATTTGAGAATAAATGGCTTACATTCAGACATGCTCGGAGTTAATATCGGCCTAAAGCAGAGCTGCCTTATTTCTCCACAACTGTTTCCATTATCGCAATCCATTGATGATTATGTTCCTGATCAAGATTAAACTTTCCTAAGTGTTAGTAATTTTATACATTTACTTTATTTGTATTCACGTTTGTATTGTATATCTTTTTTTGCTGCATCCCGTCTTGGTTTGTAAGTTTTGTAATTTGATTTGTTTTTTACTCGAAGTTATTGGGTGCATTTAACTATTTTTTGTCCAACATTAACACTTATAATTTTGTTACTTTGAGATCCCGTTAGTGTTACGATTTTCACTTGTTACCTTGTTGCTTTTTGATTTAACTCATAGTTGTTTTTGAGGTGATTTTCATTATCAGATGCAATAAGTAGATAACGTAGGCCCGTGCTATTTGATGAGTTGCTTATAAATTGTTTTGTTTACATTGTTCATCTGATGCTAGAGTGGTTCTTTTTCGACTTGTTTGTTTTCGGCAGCAGATATGAGTGCTGTGCCTTAATAGGCTGGTAGATCAATAGGAAAGCCATTTCCGTTTGTTGGTTTCGTTCTCTAAAAAGCGTTTATTTTATTCTGTCCCCGTGATTTAATTACGTTTAATTACGCAACAAAGCTATAAAGCAGTTTTTAATTACAGTTTATAAATACTTGTATGTTAAAAATACGCTTAGTTCTATTAGCTCATCAATAAATTTAGCGATTCCAGTGCTGCAAACTGTGTTTGTACAAGTATATTACGCATCACATGTTGTCAGGAACAAGGAAACACTACAAGTTGGCGCCGCTTTACAATGCATATCAAACACCGGAAGTGTAGATTCGAAAACTGCTAAGACCTAGGGACTATATTGTTAAAATGTATGGGTCTGCGAAGTGGTGGATTTGGAGCCTGACTTGTTGTCCATAACTCCATAATGCGGTTAATTGCTTTAGTTTCGCTTTTTTTTATACCACGGTTTTAAGTGTTGATTATTCTGGGCTCCCTTCGCATGATCAGCACTCGGGCCACTATACTGGTCGTTGCCCGGGCACTATCTATGGCCATGCAACTGACACTTAAAATAATTTTTTCTACATCTTTGACTTCAGTGGTTTTTGTAAGTGTAAAAAACCTGAGAATGTTCGTTATGCTCAATTTTTAAACGGATGGTTGTTTAAAAATCGCACACTATTTTTTCGTTTCAGTGGTTAAGGTCCAAGGTAATGAACTCTATATTAATCTAAATATGGAAGTTAACTGCAGCGACGGCATTTCACTTTATAAAACAGAATATATCTTATCAGATAGTACGTGTAGAGGCGATGTAATAACACATACGGAAGTTGAATATTATAATGTTTATACAGAATATAGTAACAATATTAATAAATAAGTGACTGCATTTTCAACATTTCATAATTAATTCTAATCGTAGTTATATAAACATAAGTGCTTCGATGCTGCAGGCCTAAAGTAAGTAAAAATTCCTATATATACTTATTTTATACATTAAGTCTATAACTGCAATATCTGAGTTATCTTAATTTATGTAAATTCTGCCTTTTTAGAATTAATTTGACATCTATCGCCTTACAAGTGATTCACGACAGAATTTATTCTATATCAAAATATTAATGTCGTTGTCCGATGACGTGCTTCGTTTCCTTTTCTTCGTACAATTATTATACAATTGCAGAAACCACTAACAATTATGTATGCCATGAAAGTTTGCAATGTTAATGTCAACATTCATCTTCTGAACTGTTTCCAAGTAGAAGAACGCTCGTGTCTGTGTTATTTGCACCAGTTATTTCTTCTCGTTCCTGCAAAACAGCAGAATTTAGGTGATACAAAAGTCTTAGTGCCAATAATTTAATGGTGGAAAAGGCAAGGAGAAAAATTGTTTATTTCTGTATGGGCCTGTTAACATTGCAACAATTAATGCAAGTAATGGTGTCAATGTGTCAGCCTTTTTGTAACTCAAGTTGAAACAACAACTCGTGCCTTTTGAAATCAAACTAATTCGTGTTCCATCACCTTCCAGCTATGCTAGGTCAAAGCTTGAAATTCGGTATTAAAATATGTGTTCAGAAACAATGTTTAGTGTGAATGTTTGGTCATTTGCTTTTTCATTCCAGATATCAGCTTCCAGATATCTTAGGTCAAAACTTGAAGTTCAGTATAAAAATTTGTGCCCAGAAACATTGTCTAGTTTGAAAATTTATACACTTGTTTTTTCATTGTTCCTTCAGGTTCCAGATATCCTAGGTCAAAATTTGAAGTTCGGTACTAAAATGTGTGTTCAGAAAGAACGTTTATGCACTTGTTTTTTCATTGTTCCTTCAACTTCCAGGTATCCTAGATCAAAGGTTGAAATTCGGTACTAAAATTTGTGTTCAGAAACAATGTCTCGTGTGCATAGTTCAACGGTAGCGTCTATTCAAGTTACCAGGAGGCACTGAACCTGCAGAGGTTTCTATGCACGTTCCTATCTGATAGGAATGCATCATCTTTCTACAAATAGCCAGGATCAATATGATGAGTGAAACAGTCCAGAGGGAGTATTGAATTCGGCGATCACCCATCCATTCACTGATCAGTCTCTGATTAAGAACTTGAAATGGTTCCTTACCGGATTTTGAACACTGAAGGTCAGCTGCTTATGGCATACATGTTCTTTCTTTCTTCTCCAGTAGCGGACGAGGTACACTACAGTGACAAGCATGACAGCACCTGTAGCACCAACAACTACAGGTACAATTATGCTAATCAGATAATCACTTTTTCTTTCTTGGTGCTAGAAAAAACAACAAAAATTACTACTGCAACATACTGCGCGAAACCTGCAAGCTAGATTTCAAAACACGACTGGTACTACAATGTAAAGCATTGCCATTCGTTGACAGGTAACCCAATTTTTTAATTTAGCGTACTTATTCAATACAGCGGTTTCTCAATCAGGCCTAATTATTGTACTGCGGAAAGTTAACAGAAGAAAAATAATTGTTATAAAATGTGAGAAATTATCCTGCTATAAATTGTAAGAGATTAACATTTCTGATTGCCTGACTCTTTCCTAAGCATGTTGTCAGAATGTTCAATAAAATGTCTACAGATGGCAGCATGCCGTTATTTCAGTAGCTAACGCATAATACTTTATTCAGTGATAACGCTTTTTCGTAATGATGATGGCTTTCGTAAAAGTGATGGTGATGACTGTGCCAACGTTGGCGGCAGTGGCGACGGCAATTACAGCAGCAGTGGTTGCGATAGTAGTCACTGTGGTACCGTGTTATTATTATTATTGCTATTGTCATGTTCGGAGCAGTTATGGTGAAGTGGTAGTGGTGAAGGTGATAATAATGTTTGCGATGATGTCAATTATAATACGTAGTGGTGGAATTGGTGATGATGACATCGTTGATTACAATGGCGAGATGATGATAATAGACAGAATTCAGAAATGTAACCAGCCCAGCGACATCCAGTGACAAGTATCCAGAAATCACTTACCAACCAAATGAACTCTTTCCCGAAGGTCTCAGGATACGGTTCTGGAAAACAACATGGAAATCTAAATTAGTTTACGTTTTAGAAATCATTCACTGGCTACATTCACCAACTGCTTAATAGTAAAATAAAAATGTAGACATTAAGAATTAGTTAAGTTAAGCATACTGTGCCAGAAAGAACCACTGGCAATGCCTATTATTATTCTCCTAACTGTCAGAAAGTTTTACAGTGCATTCTTTTACTTTTTGCTGTTGTGCAAAGCGCAATAAGAGGTATTGCAAATGAATGCGCTATGAAAATGGCTGGCACCAATAGACATAACCAACAAATCTATACTCTGCAACGCAGCATGATTTTAAAGTAGACGCAGATGCTTACTAGAAGAAGCATCATTAAGAAACAATAATAGTTATTGGAAACCCTGCTTGTGAAGCATTACATCTAACTGAACTACTATAATATTGATTTCCTTGTGGTAGAGAGAGCACTGGAGTAGCTTTTGGGACGCTCGATATGGAAAATAGAAACAGCGATAGCTATCACACTGATGTCTGTATTTGGCATGAATGAAGCCAGCCAGTAGTCCTGCAATCATAATATGAAACCGGTCTATTATCTCAGGGTTAGAGATGCACTACAATGTCAACTTTTGATTATGAAGTTATGTTGGCCGTATCAGATATAAAGCTCAGTGATAAAACCACACTTGACTCTTTATTAAATGGTACTTTAGTGGATAGGAACGTGTATAAGTACTAGAAGCACGCGAGTTATTTCTTGGGTATATATGTATTGTGTATATTGTATATACAATGTAGCCATTAGCCATTAGGGCTTAATATATATATATTTGCATACACACAGATACACGTACGCACGCACACACACACACACACACACACAAACACACACATATATATGCCAAGAGGAATGGAACGTGTATGCTTCTAGTGTAGCACTTATATACAATTAATGTTATCTAATTTCATCTAATTTCAGACAAAGATAATGATAATCAGCATCCCCCCACATAGGCTACTGTATATGTATATATATTACTGAGTAGCCTGTGGCTAGGATAGGGATTATCATTACTGAAATATTTTTTAGATAGCTTATCTCTAAATGGAAATCAAATGTATGTAAAACATTTAAAAATATAATAAATGTAATAAATGTAATATTATGTAAAAATATTAATAAACGCTGATAGCTTCGGTAAAGGAGAATGTGTACAGTGTACACGTCTGAATGTGGCTAAGACACTTTCATAGGAAGGTTGTTTCACCGTAGGTGATTGTTATTGTTAATGAGACGTCACAATGTATACATTCATTACCTTTCCTTTGCACTTTAATCAGAATAGACCAGGAACTATTAAATTTTGCAACTTTAGTCTAGAATGGCATTACTTTTCTCTGTTCGCAAAGTTGTTAACGCAGAAAATGTATTTCCGACATTAAATCAGCGGATCTCCTGAGCAAGCTGTTCTATTGTGCAACAGAATTAATCATTCCGTCGCTGCTTCGTTCTGCACTTCATTTTGCCTCTTTCACCAAGTCGCGAGACCCGAATAGATTTTCCCAGTCAATCAGAACTTTTCTATTTCTATTCCTGATAGCAAATCAGTGCTGAACGCCATCATTATTGATGAATTGCTGCAGTATCAAGCGCTAGATTGCCGAAGCCAGTATGAGAGATAACTTGGCTTCCATGAATGAACCGATTGAACATCAGTGAGGGATAAAACACAATTGTTCGGATTTAATTCACAACACATTGCAATGACATTTATCCCTATAACCATTATCGCTACATAAAGCGCCAAGGCTAGAGTGTGAAACAGTTTCAGGAGAATAATTTCAGTGAAATTCGTGGAAGAATCGTGTTTAATCAAGACTGCTTATGGCGGAAATTTTATTCATCCCATCTCTTCACATTTGTACTCTACTCCCTAATTTCTATTTCAAACGAGTATTTTTACTTAAGCTGGTGAGATTACATTTTACATTTTAAATGAACGAACGGACGAATGAATGAATGAATGAACGAATGAATGAATGAATGAGTGAATGAATGAATATAAGATGAAACTTATATTTCATGTGAATGTGTTATATTAGATCATAAAGTTTGTCCTTCGTTATGACCTAATATAGCATCAAAGTTCTTTGTGTTCTTTATTTTCTTAAGAAGTGTATGGTGTAGTAAAGCTCCTTCCATAATACGTTATGAATGAACATGTCGGCAACAAATATTTAACGTTAACTAACATTAATTTGTTTCGTCATTGACTTGTTCTGTACACTTTCTTGATACATGATTTCCAAATAATAGGCATTTTAAGTACTTTATTCGCGTCACGTCTGTGGTTCATTATTTCTCCAATACAGAAAATTTCAGTGAAATAACCGTAGTCAGCCAACGATGTCAACCAACAGTAGCAGCAGCAAATTGTCATATGAGCTTTTAGCAGCTGCGCAAGCAAAATCAAGTAAAATTTATTTCTCCTGCTTTTTGTTAATTATTTTATTGAATTTATGTCATAAAAACCGTGTAATGCACGTAGTGGTAGATATTAAAGGTTTTGTAACATATCCTGCTCGAACAAGCGACTTGCCAGTCGGTGAAGCATTTTTAAGTTAGTTTTTAAATGCCGAGAGAAACTACTAGAAATTTGACAGAAAAGGATTACTGAATTAACAGAATTATTCATGGAATGGTGTGTTTTGCAAGTAGTCAAGTAGCTTTGCACTGAACGCATCAGATCTCCAAACTTAATTTTTAGAGATACATTAACTTGTATACACAATCAAAATCTAGTTATTAATTTTTAAATACTAAATAACGCCTTTTCACTGCTTTTATCCGTTGTAAACTTTGATAAAAGCAGGGAAAATCGAAAAGCTCAGAAAAAATTATTAAACTTGTTTTGTACCATATAGGTAACAAGGTTGATTTATCTGTAGACCTACTATGTTCAACACCACGTACGGCACACGACATTCACGCAAGCTCAAACTTATTGTTGACTTCCTGGAACGCCGAAGCAAATGAAAAAGATTTCCGTTTCGGAATTTTCCGGGTTGCCGAATGTTTTTTTGCAGGAAACAGTCAGTGTCAAAAAACGGAAATGCAGACAGACAGCTGTAGGAGCTGGGGTATGTCCTAGGCCTTCCAATAACAACTACCAGTATTTGACACTAAACATCAAATAAATTGATAACAG